>CM033644.1:167662930-167969071 GCA_019512145.1 Engystomops pustulosus
TCTATAGCTAATTTGTTGTGGAGGAAGTGAAAATCCCCAATTTTTAGGAAGATTTTTTTTGTGTTTTTTTTTTGGCCATTTATCATACCATAAAGATAGTTATATTATTTTTATTCTATGGTCGCCACAATTACGAAAATACCATACCATTTATATTATGAACTTTTAATTTTTTTTCCCCATTTTACTAAATAAAAAGTAATTGGCGAAAATGTTGTCAATTTAACACTCATTAACTTTCACAAGCAAACTTTTTTATTTTTTGTCTGACAAAAATTTTTAGAGTATGTAACTTTTTAATCACCTTTTAGAGCACCTTTTTCGGAGCATTTTTTGGGGTTGTTTTTTACGGGATTCACTTTGCAGATCTAATAATGATTATTTTATTATGCAATTGTTACAGACGCAGCGATCACCAATATGTGGGGGTTTGTGTATTTTATTCAATTTTACTGAATAAAAGCTAATTTGGAGAAGAAAATCTTATTCATTTTAGAATCACCACTTTTTCATATGTATAACTTTTTTACTTTTCAACTGACAGATCTGGTTAGGGGTTTATTTTTGCGAGAAAGGTCTTTTTTCTAGTGGACTTATATTAGAGTGTTTACATTTTTTATCACTTTTTAGAGCATTTTTAAAAAGATATTAATTAAAAATAATCTTTTTCGGAACGTTTAGTGTTTTTTCCTGGCATTTACCGAGCAGGTCTAGTAATGATTCTGTTTTATTATACAAATTATTACGGATGCGGCAATACCAAATATGTGTGGGGGGGGGTTGGTTGTGTGTTTGAGCTTTTTATACTTTATTACCGTATATACTCTCGTGTATAAGCCGAGTTTTTCAGCACAAAAAATGTGCTGAAAAACGTCCCTTCGGCTTATACACAAGTCTATTATTTAAAAAATACCCAGTTAAAAAAAATAAACTTTAAATACTCACCCTCGAGTCAGCACGGCTCCCCGATGTCGGCGCGGCTTACCGATGTCCCCGATGTCAGCGCGTCCTGTCTTTTCTTCTCCGCGGCTCTCTTCTCTCTTCTTCCTTCCAGCATTGACGATGTTTTCTTCATGGCCGCGCATACTATGACGTCAGCAGCGGCCGCGTCATAGTATGCGTCTGCTAGAAGAAAAGATGGCCGCGTCCATGCCGGAAGAAGAATAGAGGAGCCGCGGAGAAGAAAGAAGACAGGACGCGCTGACACTCGGAACATCGGTAAGCCGCGCTGACATCGGAGGGTGAGTTATTTAAGTTTATTTTTTAAGGTCCGTGGGAGCAGGCTGCTGTATACTACTAGGGGCTGCTGTATACCACTAGGGGCTTGCTGTATACCACTAGGGGCTTGCTGTATACCACTAGGGGCTGCTGTATACTACTAGGGGCTTGCGTGTATACTATTGGGGCTTGCTGTTACTAACTACGACGGGCTTGCTGTAATACTACTAAGGGTATAAAAAAACCAAAAAAAACACTAACTTTCACATGCATAACTTTTTTATTTTTTGAGTACGTAACTTGAGTACGTATTTTTAGAGTACGTAACTTTTTAATCATCTTTTAGAGCACCTTTTTCAGAGCATTTTTTGGTGTTGTTTTTTACGGGATTCACTTTGCGGATCTAATAATGATTATGTTTTATTATGCAGATTGTTACAGACGCAGCGATACCAAATATGTGGGGGGTTTGTGTATTTTATTCAATTTTACTGAATAAAAGCTAATTTGGAGAAAATCTTATTCATTTTAGAATCACCACTTTTTCATATGTATAACTTATTTTTTGCGAGAAGAAGTCTTTTTTTTAGTGGTCTTATATTAGAGAGTTTAACATTTTTTTAATCACTTTTTAGAGCATTTTTTAAAAGGTACTAATTAAAAATAATCTTTTTTCGGAACGTTCTTGTGTTTTTTTGCTGGCATTTACCGAGATGTTTTCTTCATGGCCGCGCATACTATGACGTCTGCAGCGGCCGCGTCATAGTATGCGCCTGCTAGAAGAAAAGATGGCCGCGTCCATGCCGGAAGAATGAAGAGGAGCCGCGGAGAAGAAAGAAGACAGGACGCGCTGACATCGGGAACATCGGTAAGCCGCGCTGACATCGGAGGGTGAGTATTTAAGTTTATTTTTTTAAGGTCCGTGGGAGCAGGCTGCTGTATACTAC
Organism: Engystomops pustulosus; assembly: GCA_019512145.1. Lineage (NCBI taxonomy): Eukaryota > Metazoa > Chordata > Amphibia > Anura > Leptodactylidae > Engystomops > Engystomops pustulosus. The sequence continues at coordinate 167,665,096 of CM033644.1, forward strand.
TAGGGGCTGCTGTATACCACTAGGGGCTTGCTGTATACCACTAGGGGCTTGCTGTATACCACTAGGGGCTGCTGTATACTACTAGGGGCTTGCTGTATACTATTAGGGGCTTGCTGTATACTACTACGGGCTTGCTGTATACTACTAGGGGATGATGTATACTACTAGGGGCTGCCGTATACTACTGGTGGCTGATGTATACTACTGGTGGCTGATGTATAGTACTAGGGGTTTGCTGTATACTACTAGGGGCTTGCTGTATACTACATGGGGCTGCTGTATACTACATGGGGACTGGCTGTATACTACTAGGGGCTTGCTGTATACTACTAGGGGCTTGCTGTATACTACTAGGGGCTGCTGTATACTACTAGGGACTGCTGTATACTACTAGGGGCTGCTAAATACTAGGGGCTGCTGTATACTACTGGGGGCTGGCAGGCTGTATACTACTGGGGGCTGGCAGGCTGTATACTACTGGGGGCTGGCAGGCTGTATACTATTGGGAGGGGGGGTTGACCAATCCATTTCCTACCCACGGCTTATACTAGAGTCAGTAGTTTTTCCCAGTTTTTGTTGGTAAAATTAGGGGTCTCGGCTTATACTCGGGTCGGCTTATACTCGAGTATATACGGTAAGTATTTTAATGGGAAAGTGACATTTTAGGGGCTTATATTTTTATGTATTTTTTTTTTTTAATTCTAACTTTAGTGTTTTTAACTTGATCGCTAGTTCAAGTCCAATACACTGCTCTACAATACTACTTCATTGTAGAGCAGTGTAAACTGTCTGAGCATGCAGACACATGCGCAGACAGATTACAGTCAGACCTGGAAGGAGTCTGACTGCAAAGAACATTGGGCAGCCCCGGTGCACTGAAGAGGATCGGATCCCCCGGTAAGCGGCACAGGGGATCCGATCCATAGGGGGAAGATCTTTACACACCTTGGTCCTGCTTGACCGCGGCGTGTAAGGGGTTAACACTGGTGATCGGCGCTGGCTCAGATCGTGGGTGTTAGTGCACGTTGTCAGCTGTTGACAGTTGCTGCTTCTGGTGTCGACTCCGTTCGTGAACCGGTGCCAGAAACCGGATGTTATAGAATGTCCCCGTGCGGGAAGTATCTTCCTGCAGGGACGTACTATATCGTCCAGGTGCGCTTAGGGCTTAAAATATAATAAAACTTTATACATTTTGTTTCCCTGTGACCCAAAGAGTAAAAAGGAGGTGTCCTTGGAAGTCCAAAGTGAAAGCTGTAAAACAGAACATGCAAGATTATGGCACAAATGCGTTTTTTTGTCAATTTTTTACACATTTGGAATGTTTTACCAACTTCCCAGTACATTGCATGAAATATTAAATACTAACACTAGGAAGTACCGTATTTTTCGGACTATAAGGCGCACCAGATTATAAGGCGCACCATCAATAAATGCCTGCTAAAACGTCTAGGTTCATGTATAAGGTGCACCGGACTATAAGGCGCACCTTTGATTTCTGAGAAAATCAAAGGATTTTTTTGTGCACCTTATAGTCCGAAAAATACGGTACAATTTATCTCACAGAAAACAAGCCTTCATACAGCTCCTTGTATGGAAAAATAAAAAAAAGTTGATGCTTTTGGATTGAAGTTAGTAAAAAATATTTAAGGGGTTAATGATGTCTATAGACATGCATTTCAGCTTATGTGAGAGGCTTCAAAGATTATGATCAGTTGTCTGAGGCAGTCATAACATTTTCAGACAGTAGTCGTGTAAAAAACATTTTGTGACTACAATTTCAGTTTGGAATATGCAGATTCATTCTCCTATTCCTAATGACTGCAACATCTGAGCAGCAAAAGGAAAGAGCTTTATTTTTCTAGGCTTTCCGATTATGTTCACATTACACTAATGTGCTTCTGTAAATGTCATAGTCTCTTGGTATTAAAGTAAGATAACAGTAACAGTGAATCATTGATTCCAACAGGGGAACACGGATAACCATCAGTCTATAAGAAAATGTAATAACCTGAATCTAAAACTCCTATAGGTGTGGACACTGGCATCTCCAATGGTAAAAGGACATAGACATAATTTATCTTTAGGACACACTGACTCAATGACCCGCATCAATCCTTGACCAAACAAATATTTGGTTGATTAGGATTAAGGTACCTGTTAGGGTATCTTTACCCTTTGGATCCGACATACTAACATCCATAGCCATGTTTTATCCATTCATCTGTCCTCTGCCATAATAAGTAATGAGGACTAGGGATTATACATGTGTAGCACTGATGTCATTGTAACCTCAACATAGGGCCCCTCCCTGATGATTTGGGTACAAATGTAACTGTAACATCAGAGTGACTGGCAGCGAGCACCACAAGATAATTAGGGTGTTTGGTGCATGGATCCAATCATGTGACCATTATTTCAGCTAAAACGGTCATGTGATCAGAACAGAGATCGGTTGTGTAATAGAGCTATGGAGTAGTGGACAGAGACTTTAATAGGGGTAAGACAAGTGGCTGGTACCCTGCAGTACTAAAAGGCTATAACGCAGGATAAGTATTGTGAGTTTTTTTGTCACTCACCCGATATCTCCAAACCACCCTGCACCTTCAGGGATCCGCACCGACTACTGCGTGAATAGGGACTTGAAAGCAGGAGAAATAATCCAGCGTGCTGCGTCCACATGGTAAAAAACTTTTTTGATTTATTGTGGACCCGTAGTCCGAAACAAAAAAAAATGTATAAAAAGACGACTAGCGTCGTAGTCACAACACAGCAAGACAGATAATAATGTGGGTTAGCCTACTCCGGCCAAAGGAGTAGGCTAACCCACATTTTTTTCTGTCTTGCTGTGCTGTGACTACGACGGTAGTCGTCTTTTTATAAAAAAAAATTTTTGTTTCGGACTATGGGTCCACCATAAATCCAAAAAGTTTTTTACCATCCGGATGCAGCACGCTGGATTATTTCTCCTGCTTTCAAGTCCCTACTAAAAGGCTATAACGCAGGATAAGTATTGTGAGTTTTTTTGTCACTCACCCGATATCTCCAACCAGCGCTGCACATCATGGATTCCGCACGGACTACTGCGTGAATAGGGACTTGAAAGCAGGAGAAATAATCCAGCGTGCTGCGTCCACATGGTAAAAAACTTTTTTGATTTATTGTGGACCCGTAGTCCGAAACAAAAAAAAATGTATAAAAAGACGACTAGCGTCGTAGTCACAACACAGCAAGACAGATAATAATGTGGGTTAGCCTACTCCGGCCAAAGGAGTAGGCTAACCCACATTTTTTTCTGTCTTGCTGTGCTGTGACTACGACGGTAGTCGTCTTTTTATAAAAAAAAATATTTGTTTCGGACTACGGGTCCACCATAAATCCAAAAAGTTTTTTACCATCCGGATGCAGCACGCTGGATTATTTCTCCTGCTTTCAAGTCCCTAAAAGGCTATAACCCTTAGGCGAGTCAGGATGCAGACCACGACTGTGATCGGCACCCAAACATAATTTCACCCTCACAGCTGAACTAGTGTGGATGGCGAGGAAAATCCCCTGAGGAATTGCGAAGGTGTGATGAAAAGTGTAGGGATGATTTATACCAACGTTATTGGTGCATAACGATCTGTTAATAGGGCCAGCAAAGCGACATTATGGGACAGAATATGGGAGTCTATGGGGTACTGAGTGGTCAGCACAGCAAGCAGGGTGTACTAGCTTCTCCCCAACATCCCTACTACTCTCGCCCAGCTGGCCATGAATACAGGCCCTGTAGACTGAGCACTGGCGGTTCTGAGCACATACTCAGATCTCATTGCAATAGTTAACTATGAGTATAGTTTTAATGTTTTTGTACTATTTTAGTGTTGAATCTTTTGTAAAAGTGAAGTTTTAAATTGTATATCCTGCTTTCTGGATGCCCAACTGTTAAAACCTTATTACTTGCTCAAATTACTACTTTTTTATTGCAGGACTAGTTGTATCACAGGGTACATACACATCACTAACTCTATTTATCAATTTATTAACTCTTTCTGAGAACAACCCCCCCCCTGCTATTTCAACCCTATTTTTGCACATTAAATTTTGCAATGTTCACTTTGCAGCCTAGAAATCATGCTAACATTATTCTTTGGTACAAAACAGTTACGACAATACCGCAATATTATAATTTTTATTAAGTTTTACTATTTTGTTCATAAAATAAACCTATTTCTTATGTCCATTTCTTTCAAAGACCTAAAATGTTTTAAATTTTTCTGTCAACAGTATTGTGTGGTGGGTTTTTTTGCTGACATTTTTAGTATTGACATTTTTTGCAAATAAGTTTTTTTGATGGCTTTTTAGAAACTTTTTGGGATCTGTACAGAGCAAAAAAAAATTCAAAAAAAAAAAATCCTGAGTTTGTGTCTATTGGGTACCATTGCCTTATATACTACAGGGTCTAAGGAGTTAACTGTCCAGGACCCATATTCCAAAGATACTAGGTGCTATGACATCCTGCTTTGGCATCCTGTCTTGTCTTATGTGGAAAAGGGGCATTAAAGGGGTTGTCTGAATTCTTAAATGTTTGACATATAGCTCCAGTAGGTATGAAAATATTGAACTTATCCTCATCACCTCCAGTGTTCCTGTTTGTCCACAGTGTCCACTTCACTGCCACTTCTGTTGGTCCACAGATGCCGTACACAATGATGTTACATTGATAACCTGAAACTCCCATTGTAGTAGGGGCGGCTGTCAGTGATAGGTGGTGCCGTGGCCAAATGGGAGCATCTGAAGCAGAAAAGTTCTTTAATCTTGGACAACCCCTTTAATCTGTTGCGTGCATGGACAACCACTATCTGAACGTGATGACTGTCCTAAAGGAAACCTACCATTTAGAATGGCAGGGGTAAGCTGTAAGTACCAAGCACCAGCTCAGGTACTTTCGTTAGTGTTATAAACCGCGGTATTGCGGTTTTAACACTTTTTAAACTTTAGACCAGAACAGGCTTCGGCGCTGCGTGCGCGCCTACATAGTAAATAGCGGAGATGTTGCGCGTGCACGGTTGCGCGCAGCGCCGAAGCCTCTCCTGCGGTTTATAACACTAACAAAAGTAAGTACCGGCACCAGCTCACCCTGAGCTGGTGCTCGGTACTTACAGCTTACCCCGGCCATTCTAAATGGTAGGTTTCCTTTAAACCAAAATGAATGAACAGCTTTGACTTCCTCTAAACAACCGAGAGCCTTTATATGCAAATGTTCTGGACCTAACTCTGGATTCTGTTGTACCACTGTTACTGCTCCTTTTCTGTTGCATGGGCTAAATCTTATAAAGTCAATTAAAACATTTTTAAATATTAATACATGTTTGTAATAATGTGAGAGAGAGTTAATATTTACTCATGAAGTCAAAAGCTGATAAATTATTTCACTTAGTATTGAGTAATAATTCTGTGGAGCAATATAAGAGTAGGAGAAAAAAATTAAGGAATGACCTCTATCTGCCGAAATATATTTAAGAGAGTGAAATCAGCTTGTGATACTAAAGCTAACATGAGCTCCTACTGTTTATTTATGTAAGACACCAATATATTCCATCTGCACATTATAATGCAAGTTGACAGATCACGCTATATAACACGACTTGTCCAAACAAATATAGCATACTACTATAGGCATGATATAGCAGCAAGACTAAGGCTACATTCACACGATGTATGCCCGCCGTACCGTAGTACGGCGGGCATACATCGGCGCTGCGGAGAGGAGCAGGGGATGAGCGCTGCTCACCCCCGCCCCTCTCCTTAGGAAGATACAGCGCACGGCGGCGTATCACGGGAAAAGATAGGACATGTCCCGGCCACACGTGTGCTGCACCGTATCGCTCCTGTACAGGGCCGTGAGCTCATAGGCGTGTATGGGGGACGTATATCGGCCGTATATACGTCCCCCATACATGTGTGTGAATGTAGCCTAAGTGTAACAGTTGTTAAAGTATTATATTGCTTTAATTTTACTGTAATTATTATGCCACACTTCCTGTATACTTCCTATTGGGATGCACACTCTTATACCGACAGGCTAGCCTTACAATATATAGTATGAACAATGCTATAATGAAGGGGAACTGCTAGCTTTTAGAATGCACATAGATTTGGCAATGGGCATCCATCTTTTCCGATACCATCCTAACCCACCACCATCCACTCAGGGTGCGTTCACATGTTTAGCTTTGCAGATGCAATTTCCAATGTCCAGACCAGGAGTGGAGTGAAAAAAGAGGAGTAGCAGCACCTCTCAATGATATGTTCTCACCCATTATGATCCACACCTGCTTTTGGCTTTGAAAACTGCATCTGAAAAACTGAACGTGTGAACACACCCCATACTGCAAAAAAGCCAATTGCAGCCAAATTAAATTGACACAGTTGTCCAGATGGAAATTATTTCATAGATGCCTAAAGGCTATTTGTTTCTTGTAGTTCTTACACAGATTTAGTTAAAAGGAACCTGTCATCCGAAATTGGCCTAATAAACCACTACCCATATCAATTTTGAAGTGAGATGTAAGTTAGATGCATCAAGTCAAGGAGGCGGAGAGTTTATCACTGAAGTCAAGCTCTCCCTTCCTCTGAACACCTCCTCCCGTGTTATTCAAATCATGCGCCAGACTTCAGGAAATCTGATCAATGATGTCCCTGGATGTAGGACCATAATTACAGTGAATGGGGATTCTAATGCAGAGAAAGCTTGACTTCAGTCTTAAACTGTCCATTTCCTTGACTTCATAAAACCAGTTTACATCTTACTTCAAAGTAGATTTTCTGGATGATGCCACCACACTAGGCCATGAAAGCAACATCATCTAGAAGCTGTTTGACAACATGCTGCTAGTGGTTTACAGGGCCAATTTCTGATGACAGGTTCCCTTTAAATAGGGCAGGGCTCCCAAACTCCATTACCTGTAGTGCCCAAATTTGACCCAGCTGAACAACTCAGCTGCTTGAGAAGCTCCATACTCTAGGACAGTGATGGCAAACCTTTTAGAGACCAAGTGCCCAAACCCACTTATTTATTAACATAGTGCCAACACGCCAATTTAGTCACTAACTTACTGCTCCCTGCCATATAGTTGTAGCTTCCAATCGTATCAGTGTCCTGAGGACCCCAATACAGTAGATAGGAGGAGCACAAATTCAAGGAACAGGAAGAATTTTGGTGCCTGGTGATCTAGATTCATATGATTCATATATAAAAGCTTTAGATCAAAGCTTTAAAATAGCATTGAGCATGACAAGTCCTGGGCTGCAAACCTGTGCCATAGGTTTGCCACCACTGCTCTAGGAGATAGCGGGTCAAAAAATTTACTTGCCCATAGTTTTCTGGCTTCACATGTCAAAGAATACAATAAAGCAGGAAACTGTCAATGACTCTCTACGCTTCTGTACTCATCACTTATCACATGGAACAGTGGATTTGTGACTTTTTACTTAAAATTGCTTTAAAAATAATCACAAATTTGCTGCTAGTTTCTAAGCTTTTCCTACACCAGGAAGAGACTGAAGTGTATTTAAGCAAATTTGGCGCAAATGGGCAGATGCGAAATTGTGGTACGTTTAAAGAACTGATGTAACTGCAATGATACTATTAATACTACTGAACATGGTCCAATTTTTTTTCTCTTTAACAACATGTGATGGTAGATAGTAACATGGTGGTCTGTTGTAACATGGTTTTGTTAAATGGATAGAACTCACAGCCACAGGTTATATTATGCTCGCACATGTTCAATGAGGGCCTGGATGCTTGAAAATAAAATTATACCATGGGAAGTGATTTTTTTTCCGCAACAATGATCCAGGGATTTATTTATATATAGAGTCCCCAATCCTCCCCTCCACGGAGCATCCGAAGGCATCCGGCCTCTTGATGCATCTGACAGGGGTCTGTGCACCATTTATTTGTGGCATGGAAATAAACACAGCCGGCGAATTTTCATGTATGATAGGAACACTCCCCGCCGGCCGCACCCACCCTCCAGCGAGCCAAGCACCCCTGGGGAAAGGGCTAAATAATTGCAGGGCATGCTGCAGAAGCCCTGATAAATACCCCCAATGAGTCTACAAAGTTATGATATCCGGCATTCGGTTTTCTCATAGAAGCTTTTTCTAACCAGGCTCAACATTACAAAGTAAAAGCTTTACTTTAAAGGGTGCTACTTCATAGGAAATTTCAGGCAGTGTTTTAGGATTTGATACCATGGAAATGTATAACAAGGTTTAAATGAATCTGGAAAGCAGGTGAGAAATACTTCATGTTCAAAGAAGTAAAAACAAGTTAAAAGGCAAAGTAGGTTCAGTTAAATATTGACTTTGTGATCTCTGCACAAAGTCCATGTCAAAGTGCAGACAAGTTTAAGACTTACTATGGGTTGGATACTTCCACCTGGTAACTCTGTTATAGATTCTTTTTGGTAAGCGGATTGTACATGTACGTTCAAGAGGGACACTATTTTGAAATGTGAGATACTTTATCTCTTTTGATTTGGAATTTCTGCTTTCAAGGCAAATACGGTTTCAAAAAGAAAGCACCATAACACAAGACAAAAGTGGCATAAAAAGAGCAGTGCATGTTTTTGATGCTTGCCAAGTTGAGGTTAGGCTGTTCAGAATCTCCATGCTTTAGCCATCTGGAATGAGATGAAGAAAATAAATGTTAGCACAAAAAAACTTTTTACACTTTCTTTATTTTCATTACATTTCACTAAGATAAATCATAAGGATATAGTAATACAGGGGTCAGGAACCTTTTTGGCTGAGAGAGCCGTGAACACCACTTATTTTAAAATGTAATTCTCTGGGGAGCCATACTATATGCACATGTTTCCCAGTAGATAGGTAGTCATTGCACTCCCCTTCTAGTAGCACATGCTCTGCAGTAGTTAGGTAGTCACAGTACAGGCTCCCCAGTAGTTAGGGTGTCACTGTACATGCCCTAGGTAGATAGGTAGTCATAGCACATGCCCCCAGTAGATAGGTAGCCCCATCACAAGCCCCCAGGCACCAGTAGATAGGTAGCTCCAGCACATGTCCCCAGTAGATTGACCAAGGCGACGCTGCCATACTTGCTTAGGCAATGGCACCTGGGTCATAGGGAAGAGTGGATGCTGCTCTACTCTATGACACAGGCGCTGTCACCTAAGCAATGCTGTGGCAATGGCACCTTGGTCACACAAAGGACACACGCAGTATTAACATCCCTGCATCCAGTGATCATTGCTGTGTGTGTCTTAGATATACACACTGCTGATCCCTATTAATCAATGATTTGTCTGAGAGCCAAATGCTGCCATCAAAAGAGCCACATATGGCTCCTGAGTCATAGGTTCCCTACCCCTGTTGTAATATAAGGATGCTTTTAGATAGAAGGGAACATGTCCAAATCCCTGCGATGGCTATTTAGCACTCGTATCTCTGTGAAATAACAATTATAGAGGTGCATCATTTCATATACAGGCGGTCCCCGGGTTACGTACAAGATAGGTTCTGTAGGTTTGTTAAGTTGAATTTGTATGTAAGTCGGAACTGTATACTTTATAAGTGTAACCCCAGGCAAAAAAATTTTTGGCCTCTATGACCATTGGATTTAAAAATGTTGGGTTGTCATAAGAACCAGGAGTAACAATAAATCTTAATTATAGACACCTGTGATAACTTTTATAGCTGTTAATTGTAACCTAGGGCTAAAGTACAGAAAATTACCAATATCCAGAGGGCCGTGAATACGAAGTCTTCATGCAAAGTGCAGGCCAGACAAGCAAAATTTATCCAGAAATTTAAAAATTGGACAGGCATCTATAATGTTATATGCAGTGATGATGGACCATGAGTCCAAGTGTTCTTAAGTAGGGGACCACCTGTATAACAACATGTTGTACTGCTCTATTATTATTATTATTACTGACATTAATGATGAATTTTGTCAGCTTGACATGACCAGTTGGAAGGATGTCTCTATACATTACAGCTCCCAATCAGTGCTGAAAATGTCAGACTATGCAGGCTATGCATTGTTGTCCATTGATTCATCTGTATTATAAAGAAAGGATGTGCTGCCAATGTCATCTCATGAGAAATGCAAGTATCACTAAAACACGCATCAAGAGTAATGACAAGTTCTCATTAAAGGGGTATTCACCATGAAGCCAGAATTCTTAAAAATATTAATTATGGCAAAATAACACACTATGGCCGGGCAGATCTTCCTGTCTGCTCAGATTCCTCTCACATGAACACATGACTCGTGTACTGCAGGAGAAGAGGTAGGGGGAGGCAGAGAGCACCAGAGCCAGAGGCACTTCCTGTCCAGTAGGGTGCAGAGGAGACTAGCTCTACCAATCTACCAGTTCTTGATCGGGAGGAGGGGGGGGGGCAGGGAACAGAGTAATACGGAAGTTTTTGCTCCACTAGTGAGCACCACAAAGCTGAATCTTATAGCGAGGAACTTTCATGGGCAAAGCCCTTTAAAGTGGACGCATATGGAGGCTATACGTGACCATGTACATACATGGTTGCATTCAGCCTACTAAAAAAAAATTTCCACAATAACAGAAAAAATTACAATGTATTTATTCCCACCATTACAAAGAGAAAATGGCTTTCAAGCTGGTCCATGTCTTAAAGTAATTAGAAAATGTTTTATGGGGTTCATACACAGATCAGCATATTGGGGCAAATTTATGAATGCTTAATGCTGGATGATAAATCTGTCATTTGCACCTCGTCTTTTGTTGGCTTAATTTAAGCCTGGGTGTACCACTCTGGCTGTACTTGCAGCAGAGTGCCGGCACATGGAGCTTGGGAGGGAAGGTAAGTATAAACGTTTTTAAAGGGTGATTTGGGGAATAAAAACATTGGTCCATAAAGATCGGTGGTTGGTTTAGTGCCCTGAATCGCCTTAACAGGCTCTCTTAAGGGCACATGCACACTTTGAAGGCTGACCATGACCCCCTGGATATCATTGGTGATCAAGCTGTGGGGTTCCATGTGATCAGCTCAATGTTTGCAAATCTTTGTCATAAGAGGAAGTTCCCCACCTGGCCTTAGAACAACTAGAATTTGCAGATCATGCAGGAGGTGTTTAAAGACCAAACAGGAAGTTTATCAGTGTCTGGATCCTAAACAGCTTTACAACATGTCAAGGAGAGGGAACATATTTATACTGAGGCACAAAGTTGCATATAGAATTAAACAGGATGTTTATATAGTTGAGATTCATTTGGGAAGCAGTAGTATAAACTTAACCTCATCTGCAATCCCACGTATCCTTCACTATAAAATATGATACAGGACGTCAGCTTTGTGTTGACACATAACATTGCTAGGTATAATGATTAGGTAATAATAGGAGGTACATGAATACATAGGTAAAACGAAAACTTCTGGAACACTCTTCTATGGATAGTATGGCCAGAATAGCCTCATCATACATGGATATATGACATGGATTTATGATGTTTCTTGCCCTGTGTGTTATTTTAATAAAATAATAAATTGTTTTCACCATGGTATGTTATTGTGATGTGCTCTTAGATTTACATCTGCTTCTGGTATGATCCATAACTAATTATGAAAAAATTATATTCATAAATTGATATGGTTTGATATGGATATGGGATTCGCTGCTTCAAGGCTTTAAAGAAACCACTATGGATTCTTTATGGAATAATATGGTATTTTTGGTTAATGTGAGACCACCGATTAGTACTACCAGTAGAGCCAAAACTAAACCATATAACATATGAAAAACCCTACAAAAATGTTTTTTTTCTATAATTACCCATTAAAGTCCCACACCATGAAACATGATATTATGGCTGCTTCCTCTCAATATGTGGTGGGTGTCTTCTGAGTTAAACAAATAAATATGTTAGGTTTCTCTGCATCCCAAAATGCCGAATCAAAATGTACCATTATATAAGCTCTTATACCTTCTGTGTTCCCTCCTTCATCCACATAGGCTGTAAGTTCTTGCAAGCCGGGTCCTCATTCCTATTGTTTCAGACAATGCTATTACTCTTCATGGCGCAATATAAATAAAGATTATTAAGATTATTATGCTTTATTATTAAAATATAAAAATTATCGCATGTGGCGAACCCCATCACATAAAAAAAGTTCCTAATTTTTCAATTGCTTCTTTTTAGCCATTTTGCCACATTATTTCTCTTGAGAAATACAAGTATCACTAAACAGATGTATCAAGAGTGATGAAAGGTCCCTATCTTTTAGGGATTACATGACCTTTTGGTCACTTTTTATTAATTTTTTTATATGTTGCAAAATGGCAAAAAAGTGGCATTTCTGACTTTTGGGAACTATTTTCTGTTACAGGGTTCAATGCCCGGAATGACTGTTATTATATTTTGATATACTTTAATGAACTTTTAGTTTTTTTTATATAGATATAGTTTTAACTTAAACCCTAGGTTGTCTAATTGATCATACCATATATTGTAATACTACAGTAGGGCAGTATATGGGGATTTTACACATCATCTGTTACAATGAGCATCCAGCCCATTGTAAGAGGACTTTAAAAATTATACAAAAAAGACCCAAATCCTTCATGGCGCCAGATAATTGCTTCCAGATAACACCACGGGGAGCGACAATCTAAGCCAAGATGTCGGCACCCATGTGCCACTGGCTTTTGACTGCCACTGGCAGCTTTGGTGGCATTAATCAAAGTGTTAACACCCGTTATTGGTGCTAGTGGTTGGTGTTTGCTGCAATATGCAGCTTGTATGTAGAGGACCAAGCCTGTAAGCCCTCTCTATACACCTGTAGCAAACATGCATGTCATGTACCACTATGTCATACGTCAGTCCAAATATCATTTTGACTGTACAGTGAAAGCTGGAAATATGAAGTCTGTAAAAAATGGCTTGTTGGCAACTGCATTTTGTTGTCTAGTGTACAGCATTTGGAATTTTTTCCCAGCTTTTAGTAAAATTCAAGACTGAAACTAATAAGTTTATTTAGTCCAGCAAATATGAAACCTTCTTCGGCTCTGGAAGGGGGAAAAACAAAAAAATGTGGCTGTTGGAAGACAGGAAGTGAAAAACGGAAACGCAAAAATGTAAAAGAGCTGCATCAAGTGGTTAATACACATGATAATACAAAGGTAACATAAAATGTCTTCTTTTTAAAGGATTTAACAACATATATAAATGGCCATATTTAATTTATTACAATTTGTTTATTACATGTTTTTTTTTGTTATTTTTGTACATTTATTTGACTTTCAGTTTAATCAAAATGTTACAGCGACTGCCAAAAGGTTTAAACAACATTAGTAAATAAATGTAAATAATCCTGTATGTATATGTTACTTCCCATTCATTAAGATTACAGCCCTAAAGCTCTACAGTACAAAACAATCTGTAACATTTAACCCTTCATTTACATGTAAAGTAGATTTTTCTTTTCAGGCACCAGCTATTGAACTAAAAGGGCAAATTTGATGAAGCCTCAGTATTCAAATATTAATTGTCACAATGCCCAGTCACACAAAAACAAAAAAATCCCACAAAACTGTGGGTTGTCGGGTGGCCTTTTTTTCCCATTCAGGATAAACTTCCTCTCAGGGAGGCTAATTCAGGCCTCAGAGGAAAGGATGCGGCTTTCAATGAAAATAACACAGCAATTGTCACTCTGCTCAAAGGGGAACCAAAGTCAGTGACATTCCTGTGACTAAGGCACTTCCTCCCTCTTCTTGAGGCTTGCTCTGGCGTGGAGAAAAGAAAACAAAAATCACTGACACATGAGAACTTTTGGACAAATTTAGATAAAAAAAGGAAAAATAATAAAGAAATGGGAATAAAGTTTATACTGTACAGTCACAGAATAAGACTTCATGTATGTTACAACCTCTTCATTCAAATGATACATAGAGGACCTCCGACCAAAACTAAATCTTAAATATTACTATTACATGTGAGAAAGCTACACACAATTACTCCAAAGGTCCAATAAGATGAACATGAAAAGGTCTGACCTTTAGGTCAAGTATTTTTGCCCTTTGCTGAGCCATCTAAGGATGTTTATGTTCCGCAACTCAACCTTTCCACTATATGGCTCCATATTTGGTATATTTGTAATCTAACAGCTGGGCACCTTATACAAAGAGACTACAGATTATTGGTGATATAATACCAATTATGACTACCTAAGAAATACAAAATATTTTACAGTATACAAAGAAGGTAACAGTGCAATAACTAAACTAATACAAAGACTATAACTCCATAAGTTGTGGTATAAGGCTACACTCACACAACCGTTGGGGAATGTATATACGGCCGCAAGCTTTCGGCGGTATATATGTCCCACATAGGCGGGCAATGGTACCGCTCCGGACACGGGGAAAAGATAGGACATGTCCTGTCTTTCCCCGTGTTATGGTGCTGTGCGCCATGCATCGCTGTGGAGAAGGGAGGGGTCACCCCTGCTCCTCTCCATTGCCCGACGGGCATACATTCGTGTGAATGCAGCCTTAGGTGACTTTGTGTAGAGCTGCAGTACATCCACCGTGGGATTGGATTGGTATGCGTAGAGGCGTGTTAGAAAAATTCCAGGTATGAAAAAGACAAGCTGCATGGTCATGGTTTAAATTTTGTATGATTAGGTTATTTTGGTGCACAACGCGTTTCGTTCCCAAAATGCATTGCCCACTGAAATAACCTAACAAATTAATAATTTGAAGCACTACCAAGCAGAAGGTCTGTTGGAATTTTTCTAACACATCTCTACACAAAATATTTTTTTATACATGCCCACACTTGTCTATTACTCCCTCTCCTTAGTCCAAGTGAATGGAGTAGAGGTTGTGCGTGGGATACTTGAGCCCCCCATCCAGCAGTTGGGATAGTGTATCTTTCTCTCCGTATCATTGGATGCAGAGACATTCCACTGAGGTGTACTGATTTACAATAGGTGTAACTATATATTTGCTGACATTTCATACCCCCCCCCCCCCCGAGAATTGACATGTATGCTATTTTCAAAAGCTAATTCTTTACTATTTTGACGTACTTTATGCAGAAATGTTGCACCTGTACAGTTTCCTACCACTCACTCCAATTTTTTAGCAGTGAAAATGCCATGGTTAAGAGTGGGCATGGTTTTTAAATGTATAACAACCAAACTAAGTTTAGATTTTGTTGAGATGCAACAAATTCATAAAGAAATGGGCACATCTTTTTTTCCTCCAGCTATCACCCCTATAGCTGGGGTTACATTTCAGTATCCCATTTAAGACAGGAAGCCTCTTACTTCACAACATATTCTTTTCTCTTGTAGTTTAATATCAAAGGAAGCGAGTTGTGGGGCTGTGATCATGGTAGATGAGGGCTTGTTAGCTCATCTTGTTCTCATCTCAATTGTGGTCACCTGTTATAATTACAAAGCTGTTCTGTTGCCAAATATGAAACAAGAAGAGGCTTCATGAGACAGTGCCACCTCTGTAATGCCATCCGGTCATTACATCCCAGGGCTCACCTTTGATGTTGTATCCAGATAGCAGTCATAGGGACAGCATTCAGTGGCAGAATAGCTTAAGAAGTTCAGGATATAGGTGTTTAAAACACAGATAACATCATGAGGAACAGTCTTTGTGAATAAGAAAAGCAAAGTGTGTAGGATATGTATATATAGCCTATAAAAAGCATTTGTGGAGAATGTTATATTAATGCGATAATATACACTGATTTATGGTTTTTCTATAAAATAAGACTGATAGTTGCAGCATTTTTCTGTCTAATACTCTAAGTTACATGTTTATCTAGCACCAGGGTGTAAATGAATTGTCAGTATGTGATGTTTGGAAACAGTACAGGCTGCTGGTTGATGGATGACAAGCACAAGGTAGTGTTATGTGAAGTACGTGCAGAGGGCCCCCAGAGTAAATATAACAGAGAGCTAGACCTAGTACAACATACCCCCCACACTTAATATATTGGGTATATTATTAGGGACAGGCAACCCTTATCTTTCGTATACCATATTTCTGTATTTGTAGTTCCCAAGACCATCTCTCAGGAGCCTAAAATACAGTTACATTATAGCTATTTTTGGTGGTGCAAGACCAGAATAAGACTGCCATTGGCCCTGGGCTGTATAAAAAATTGTGCCATCCCCCACTCTAACCAAGTCAATAGCTTGACATTTACTGCCTATATATGATACTAGAACCAACTTTCTTGGGGAGGAAGGGAGGATGGGAGTCTATCCTGTCCACTTTACAGAACCTTTGGAGGACCTGCAAAGGCCCTGGAAAGGTCCTTGTATTCATGTGTGTCGATAACCAGCATACATGTATGCGGATTTCAGGGCTTGAGGTTCCTATCTTTAATAGGTGCTTTGGCTGGCCATGGGTCTTCTCAGAGCCATGTGCCCACTGGCTACTACCAAAAGTATATTTTGTTTACTATTTTAAGCCTATACTGACTGCATAAATGTTTTAGTTTTTTTAGCTCAGATGAGTTAAAGGACACCTGTCATCAGGTCTCTGTAACTATTTCTGTCACCTCTACCTGTTGGAGCAGCTCACAAGGATCCAATCCCAGCCTTTATCTAGTCAATTCATACAATAATCATTATAAAATCATCTATTCTTTTTTATGTAAATGAGGCTGGTCACATGGTCAGAGGCAGTGATGTCACCCCTGTTCCCCCTCCCCTCTCCCTGCTCATGTCTGTGTGTAATGTATAGTAAAGCATTGCTAGTGTCTGTGCTGCATCTGCTTTAGGACCTCATTGCTCACTGACTAAGTGTTAATACACAGCTATCTAACTGTCTCAATAGAAAGGTGGGTGCATTCACTATATTAGTAATCCCACACTGGCTATCTATCTCTAACTAGCTGAAAAACATTCATCATTGAAGATTCCTGCCTATTAAAGACTATCACACAAGCCCCCCCCCCCCCCCAACATATTTCACTGGAAAATCTGGTTTTATCAGGTGTTATATGGTGACTTATATGGTGGCTTATATGTATATTAGCCACAGTTCACACACAAACAACAAACAACAACTTGGGTATCAGGTGTTATATGGTGGCTTATATGTATATTAACCACAGTTCACACACAAACAACAACTTGGGCATGGCTATTAGACTGAGCTATAAAGGTAGAGGAAAGGTAGGTCGAATAAAGACATGGTTTAAGTCTATATCAATAGCTATAAAATTTCTCATCCAGGGAAAGGCAAAAAAACCCCATTCTGATTCCAATTGGCCCACAGTAGGTTAAAAGTTATTTCTCAAACCAAATATGGTAGTCACAATAAGTTCCAGTGGCGTACCTTGAAGCTGATGGGCCCCAGTGCAAAGTCTGTTCCAGGCCCATAATGGGAAAGTGACACCTTACTGGACCCGTAAGCCTCTTGGGTCCGTTGCAACCACACCCTTTGCACTCCCTAAAGTTACGCCCCTGACAAAAACCTAGTATCATCACATGATATTTTGGCTTTTAAGTAAGGCATCCAAGCCCCTCTTAAACTTGTTCAGTGTAATGATTTCAAAGACTTAGCATTCTTCTTAGCATAATATACTTTTGTGGGATTATTAAAGTTTTATTCTATCCTATATATATAGAAAATATGTAGGTTCAGTTATAACTTCATTGTTGTTATAAGTAAATACAGATAATGACAAATCATTATTAAGGTCTAATGGGTTTTATATATCGTAGTGGTAAGTTGTTTTTTACAAAGTCACTGGGGGGGATTTATAAACGTACTTGCGCCACAATTCTGGTGCAAAGTTTAGACCAACTAAAAGTCTTATGCTGCATCAGAATTCAAAATCTGGCACAGCAAAAGATTAGTGTTTTTGAGCTAGAGACTGGCGGAACCTGAGACACAATGTTAAATCCCCCCAATGGGTTTTTTGGTAGTAGAATTTTGGAGACCCCTAGTATTAGGGCACATTATTGTGTCACGGTCTCAACCTAATGAAGAATCCATTGTCATTTGGTGGAACAATCCCAACTCATAAGAAAACTATATTAAATGTACTAGACAAAAAAAGTTGCAAAAATACACATTGGTCCAGATTTATCAAAGCCCCTGCGCCAGTTTTCTGTCTGACTTTGCATATTTTGTTTAGTGCAAGCTGCTTGCACATGTATTTAAGAAGAGTCCGAGAACAAACGTGTCACACACAAATACTGTACATAAAGGGGTGTTCGGGTGCTGAGTCAGACTGCGCGCTACATTTATCATGCAGTGTCCGATAGAATTGTGTTGCATGCTCTATGTTAAAGTGCACTGAAAAAAGTTCAGTAGGGAGCACCAGATTCATGAAGAACTGCACATAGTAACGTTTGCACTGTTTATGATAAATGTGGGCCATTATCTTTTTATCCAATTTGTTTGACCTGTCCTCCTTAATTTTCTCCATGTCATTTTAGAGATTCCAATTCTAGCATGCCAGCACTTAATTATCTATTTTATTAATAAAACAAATGGTACCATTTATCAGAAGTGTCTGGGAGATGAACTGTAATAGTTGCTTATGGTAACCAATCAGAGCTTTCCTTTAATGAACAGCTGTGAGAAAATTAAAGGTGAGCTCTGATTGGTTGCCATGGGCAACTCGAACAATTCTGCTCTCAAACATTTCTGATAAATCTCGCCAATGTGTATTATACTTAGTATATATCGAGCTAGGATGAACATCAGAAGAAAAACATCAGTACAAAATTTAAGGGGAACAAGTCAGAAGATCATCATTTACCTTTAGACAAAATATACCAATAAAACTTTAACAAATAAATATTTTTTTCCAAACAAAGTCAAAGATCATGCCATTGCTGTATTACAGGACAGGTTAGGCCATTCCCTCCATCTGGAATGTTAGTAATCCATTAAAGGTCATTCTGCGCTTCCTCCTGGTTTCCCCCGGTGGATGTCCTGTTTCTGCCACTTTTTCACAAAATGCACCACTGTACCAAAGCATTGCTTCATTTCCATTGAAGAGGAAGTGTTCCATATGGAGAATGCTCCAGGGGATTTTCTGTCTTCCTTTTCAGAGTCTAATCAGACTACATAATCAAACCTTTATTTAGGAGCCTCCTCGGCAGAATTTTCATGAGGGAGGATCTGGTCGCAGGATCCGCTGAAAATAAACACTACAGCATTTTCTTCCTCCTTGTCTACCCCCTTTAGAAATATAATATTGGTAGCTTTACCTATTTGCTGAAGTACTCTTTTTTCTAAAGCGATGACATTTATAAATAGGTTAATATTGTGATGTACTAAATTGGTAAAGCTATACTAAATAACTGAACTTACTATTTGCTTGACCACAACTATAACCCTTAAAATCGCTCTGGCTGAAAAATATTTATGACACAAATTATACATAAGATAAATTCATTAAAATCTTAGTTGTTCCAAAAGCATATTTTTACTATAAATTTTTAAGGTTAGTAAGAAAAGTAAAAGATCCATTTCCGATTTGTGCCGAATTACCCTGGGATTTTGGTGCACGTGCTCGGATTGTGGCGCATCGGCGCCGACTTTCACGTGACAGAAATCGGTGGGACGTGGCCACCGGACAACCCGACAAATTCGGAAAAACTGCGGAATTTAAAAAAGAATTTGTGTCGCAAGATCAGCACTTACATGCAGTGAACTCTGGCGGACCTCGGCGCAGCGACACCTGCTGGATATTGGGCACATGATCTTAGTGAATCCAGGCAGACTCGAATCAGCGTTGGACACTGCGCCGCGGGAACGCGACTGGACCGGGTAAGTAAATGTGCCCCTTTCTGTGATAAAGTGAGGTGTATTCTGCAATTTCTCCCAGTTCTTATCTATACAATGTGCATTTCTCTCAGAGCTGGTGGGTGGAGGACTGATATCACTATCCTCTCCATAAAATCCATATACAATCTGTCACTATCAGTCAGCTTCTGTACGCCATGCTAGCAAGACAAAATTCAGCAACATCAGAGTGACTGATGCCTAAACAATGAACTATTCTGGTCACCACAGTAACAGTGCTGTGCCAGCACCCTACATGAGAAAGGGGACCCTGGTCCTAGCTAAAGGGTCCCAGTTGCAGTCACAACCTCCGCAACCCCTATAACAAGGCCACCGGGTGCAAGATGTTAGACACCCATTGATCTGTCATTAACCACCTATCCTATGGAAACGAGACCAATAAAAACATCCTGGAATATCCTGTTAAGTTCCATGATGATAATTTTTGGAGTTGTTGAACTTTAGATATTATCTGTATTTGTTCCCACTAAAATACATTTTTAATGTGTGAACAGCTATTTCCAGTCAACTAAATGGCAAACTGACAATAATGTAAAAAAGCAGCTGCCATAACACATGCAGAGGCACAAATATGATTCAACACTGAGTAGATCCAGTAGGATTTGAAGTTTCAGATGTTTCATTGTAAGAGTAGGAACAAATATGAGAAATATATTGAGCCAGATAAAAATATTAAAATGTTTGCCAAACATGAATCCAATATCTAAGACATTTGTCCAATCAATATTATTTATTTAACCCATTTGTGACCAAGTATAACCTATTTCTCGAAGCAAAATCTTAGATTTCGAAATTCTGCATTCTAAAATATTTTTCAATGTCTGCTTAGAGGCAAGATATTTTTAAAGGTGTTTTTCGAGCTAATTTATATTGATGATCTATTTATAAGATAGTTCATCACTTGAGACTCCCCACAATCATCTGATTATGGCAACTACCACTGCTGGAAACCCCCAAGGGTATGGAGGGGGAAGAACAGCCCTGTTCTCTGTGGGTGGCCCTGAAAACTGCAACTTTGCTCACAATATAGGGGTATTCCAGGAAAATGAACATCTCCTACAAAAATCCATAATGCTATAAATAAATGAATACAATGGAACTCAATGTCATTAATCACAGAACAGAGCTTAAATAGTTAGCTTTTTTATAAAGTAGGTGGAGTTATCTCCAAGATGGCTGCCACAGGATACTACAGTTCCCATGATCCCACAGTTTTCAGTAATAGCTCCTCCTTCTTATGCTCTGCTCTGAGTGATGTTGTAACAGACTGTTCTGCTCTGTTAAAATAGTAATGATGGGGCTTATTTACTTAGGGTCCCGGATTGCACTTTTGTCGGTTTCTTCGCTGTTTTTGGGGATTACAGGGCTTGGACAGGTATTTAACAGGTGTCAGAGCTGGAATTGTGTCGCACGCGATCGGATTGTGGATTTAAGTTACAAATTGAGGCAGATTTACTTACCCGGTCCATTCGCGATCCAGCGGCGCGTTCTCTGTGGTGGATTCGGGTCCGGCCAGGATGCACTAATGCAGTTCCTCCGACGTCCACCAGGTGTCCCTGCTGCGCTGAAGTCCGCCGAGGCCCGCCAGAATGCACTGAAGTTCCCCGACCTATTCCTGGTGAAGGTAAGCGCGAGTCCAGCGACACTTTTTTTTTTTTTAAATGCGCCGGTTTCTCTGAATCCGTCGGGTTATCGTTCGGCCACGCCCCCCGATTTCTGTCGTGTGCATGCCAGCGCCGATGCGCCACAATCCGATCGCATGCGCCAAAATCCGGGACAATACAGGGAAAATCGGTGCAAATCGGAAATATTCGGGTAACACATCGGGAAAACGCGAATCGGGCCCTTAGTAAATGACCCCCCCATGTGTCGCATGACAATGCACTTAAATACATCAGGAAGAGGAAGGTGAACTCCGGCGGACCTGAACAGGGAAGCGGCACATGCAGGATATAGGGCACATGATCTTAGTGAATCACAGAACAGTGCATTACCAGCGGACAATGCACTTCTGTGAACTCCTCAGACCAGGTAAGTAAATGTGACCCGATGTGTGAAACTGCCACCACTGCATATTGCCCCACTGAAATGACATCTCACCACACTGGATGCACTGCAGCCAACCAACTACAACCAAACATAGTGATGATCATATGACCTGCCCAGGCAGGTGCAGGACGTGTAATATGGACATGTGACCAGCAGCCATCTTTTGTTCTGCGTATCTGCCACAGCGACAAAACCTATAGACTGATTAAAGGGCTAGAAGCTCACAACATTTTTCTACTAATGGGAGCAAAAGTTTAAATAACAACTAATTATATATTAATGACCAATTTAAATATGAATTATGCTTATTCCTGGAATGCCCCTTTATGTAATACAGCTCAACCACTACATAGGCTACTGAGCCATAAACTGATTAGTCTTAAATAGGTTGATGGCCTATTTTAATGCATTGGTCATTAATATACATTAACTGTTTTGGTGGAGAGATAGTAAAAGTAGAAGATTTTATGATGGCACACAGTGGATGTCCTTTTGTTTGACCTTTCCTTTCAATTCGCACATTCATGCCGCATGCACCGCAAAACATTCCTTTCTTACAATGGAAATCTCTAAAAACTCAATTGTGGCTGAATGTCGTCTCACTTGCTGTAGCTCCCTAATATTCGGTCTTCCACTTACTTGTCTCTCAGCTCTACAATCTATCCTAAATGCAGCATCAAGCCTTGTCTATTAATCCAAATGCTATACAGATGACTCCAGTCTGTGCCAGTCACTTCACTGGATACCCAACACCATCTGAATTCAATTTAAATGAATCACGATCATCCACAAAGTTCTCCGGAGTGCTCCACCACCCTACATTTTTTTCCCCCTAATCTTGGTCTTCTGCACTACCATGGTCTTCAATCTAAAACTCCCTATTACTTTTCCATCATATAACTATGATTCTGTCTTACTAACACCCACTGTTTACTACCGCCCTCTATATAATCCTTCAACACTTGATGCCAATATACAGGTTACTCTGCAGGCTCACGAAATATGGATTCTGGTGACGCCTGGTGACATTCATGAACCATTATTTTTTATTTATATTTTTTTTTGTACACCATTGGAGCCCCCTAAAAGCAGGTAAGTAATTGCCAATGGTAATAGTGAGGAATGCCTAAGTGGAAATGTCAGATTTATTATTGAGGCTTTAGGATGACAGCGGAGTGCAGTCCATCACATCATTGGCTCTAAATGTACATCTCCAGCATGTAGCTGAAATACACTCACGGCAAACACAAATGAATTAATATCAGCTTAGCTAAAGTGAGATGAACTATGTGAAACTGGGACCATACTATTTATTTGTAAAATTTGGGTTTCCGGAGATGAATGGTTTATGAATGCAATAATGCTCGATTCTGGATGCAATCGCTGAAAAAAAAAAGTGGAATAAATTCCTAAAGCTCCCCCGACGTTGCTACACACAAAAAAGACATCTTTTATTTCAACTGGTAAAATGAGGGCTAGTCATATGATTTGTGCACCGGTTAAATGTATTCATTATAGCATTTCTACTCTTAAGACAGCCACCAAATCTGCTCTTCACAATAGTGAAATGCTTGTAACTTTTCTACATTTTGTGCTCTGTGAAAGTCATCGCAGTTGTGTTCACTAAGTGCTGGGGTCTACATTAGAAATGAATGGACTTTTCTTTTCACTCATTCTCTGTAGACTGAACAAATACAAGTCAAACACATCATGCTTTCCAGCTTTAGCGTATTAATTATGGTGTTACATAAAATTACAAGACTACACAATCCCACTCACATTACAGGACATAAAACTTCTGGATACTGAGGTGCCCAATGGAACATACTAAGCATTATCTTTGGCCAACGAACAAGCAGACAAACATTCAACCAAGTGATTGGTATAAATGGTACCAATGTCAACAAGGTTGTGAATATGATCCAGAATCTTATGGTGCGCTGTTGGAAAGGGGGAACACATACACACAAAGATCCCCTATTACAATTTTTCACACTTCTTTCTTACACTAGAGAGTGTTTATTGCCTGTTCATAAATATAATCTATTCTTGTTACAGCTTTATTCCATTAACTCAATCGAACAATGATTCTTTTGTCATTCAGTCTGTGGAAACAGAGCTTGACTTATAGGTAGTCTACCAGCTCCCAAAGTACCCCGAGAGAGAAACCAGCATTGTGAAGAGTATTTTATAAGCTTTCTAGAAAGAACTTTCTTGTTTCCCTGTGATTTGTCATTACAAAGATTCACTATGCTAATTAGGTTCTAGGTGCATTGGGGCTAAGTTTGCTTATTTCTATACTGCCCTGACCACCCAGCACCACTCCTTTACACAATTATTGTCATTCTTTGCAGAAAGAAGGTATGTACAGGCAGTCCCCGGGTTACGTACAAGATAGGGTCCGGAGGTTTGTTCTTAAGTTGAATTTGTATGTAAGTCGAAACTGTATATTTTATAATTGTAGATCCAGAAAAAAATTTTTTGGCCCTAGTGACAATTGGAGTTTAAACATTTTTTGCTGTAATGGGACCAAGGATTATCAATAAAGCTTCATTACA
This sequence comes from Engystomops pustulosus, assembly GCA_019512145.1. NCBI lineage: Eukaryota > Metazoa > Chordata > Amphibia > Anura > Leptodactylidae > Engystomops > Engystomops pustulosus. The sequence continues at coordinate 167,689,540 of CM033644.1, forward strand.
GACACCTTACAGCTGATTATTGCAATCTGGGACTATAGTAAAGCATTCAGAAAGCTTCAGCAGAGGTCAGAGGGGTCTGTCTGTAACTATGGGTTGTCTGTAAGTTGGGTGTCCTTAAGTAGGGGACCGCCTGTATACAAAAAAATAGATGCACCAGTGAGCATGGCCCTACCCCTGTGCACTGTTTAGTCATATGCATAAATATAAAATCAGACTAATATCGGAGAAAAAAGAAGGGCACGACTGGAAAGCTTATGATTTGCCTTACACAATACTAATACTAATAACTTCTACGTTAGTTGAGAGCAGAAAGCATATTGATGTGACAAGGGCACAAGTATCTTCTCTACCAATTGCATGTAGGCTACACCACAACACAGGTATCTTACCTTATTAATAGACGCAGATCAGCATTTTCATTTTGTGATTTTCCAGTTTTTTAGTTAAATTATCAGGCACATACCTGCTTACCTATGTACCTTTGCTTATCTACTTCTAGTGAGCAGCTTGGACGGGTAATAGTTAATGCTGCTAGTAGTTATATTAATATTTTTCTGCTCTCGCATCTCCATTTGGGAAGTTAGCACTTTAAAGGACATCTACCACCCCATCCGTGCCCAAACGGATGCTCATTACCTCAGGGGTGATGGGGGAGTCCTGTTGGCATGCTCTGGGCCGACTTCTATAATAAAATATCGACATGTAGGCTGGCCGCAAGTGCTGCAGAAAGCTGCGCAAGAAAGGTAGCTACCGCGCATATACAAGATTAACAGACAGCCGGGTGATGTCAAGTCGATGTTTCTTTATAGAAGACGACCCGGAGCATACCAGCAGGAGTCCCGCATCGCCCTTAAGGTAACGAACATCCATTTGTGAACAGTCTACCACCCCTAAATGTGGTGGTAGATGTCCTTTAATATTGTGATCCTACTAAAGGCTGGAGCATTGGAAGTATAGTAAGTATACCAAATGAATAGATATGAGCAACTTCCAGAAAGTGAATTCTTAGTTTTTGATGTGCAACTTTTTACACTGCAGCCCCCACCAGGCATAGGAATGAGATTAGAGTTGTTTGTGCTAAAGATTGTGACTTTTGTGTGTTTGTGTTTTGTGTGAAAATAAATAAGAACAAGCTGCAATACTGTGTTTATATCACATCAACAAGGAAAACTTTATATGGATTTTTAGTGCTGACTATGTAACTAAAAATATATAAAAAGTAATAATACATGGCCAGAGACTTGATTCATTATGAGTATTGCTCTTGTACAACATGCTGGCAGGAAGATGGGAATGGAAGAAAAAATTTCAAAGCCAAATCTTGTATTCCCATCATCCTCCATTACCCTTATCTGATTGCTGGCATTGTGCTGCTAGAGTAAAGCCAGTAAATGAAGCTTATAAAAGACCTCATTCTATTGCAGTTCACTGACAACTTAAAAGGTCACTGTGAAGGACAACTTCACAAGGACAAGAACAGTATAACCGTATATATGTACTGCTGCTCACTGCAAAACAATTGAGTGAAATTTCAGAGAGGGCTTTATTTTTGGGCTATGCTCGAATTACTGTAAGGTAACACAACTACACCATGGTTAAAAACCTGAAAACTAGGAATGCTGATCAAATTATATGTAATTAAATATATTTAATAAATACACCACATACCAAATTATTATGCAAATTATATTTATCTGATGTTCCTTAATGGTCGATGCAAATGAAAGTGAGTATAATAAAAGTCATCACCTGTTAGACTATAAATCGGATTTTATTGAACAAAACTCCCAAACAGTATTTTCTTCAAAATTAAAAAAAACTCAAAATGTACAGTTGCAAATTACTATGTCCAGCAGAGTTTCAAAACATTTTATAGGTTGTACAGAACTGAAAATGGTCATTTGTTGAATTTGCAGTATTAGAAGGTCACAATCACTGAAATCAAAAGCTATTTTTAATCCAAAACATCCTAACAGGCCATGTTACATGTTAACATAAGACCGTCTTTGATATCACCTTCACAATTCTTGCATCCATTGAACACGTACGTTTTTCATGTGTTTCTATTTGAGTTTCTTTGAATGATGTCAGAATAGCCTACCAGAGCTACTGTTTGATGTACACTGCCTTCCACCCTCATAGATCTTTAGGATGATCATTGGGCTAGAGTTAGGGGTAGGCTTAGTTTGTTCAGACATACATGAAGACTAATTTTCAAACAGTCTTGTTTACTGATCAGTGTTGTGGTCCAGATGGAAGGAGTAGTGGATAGTTGGTGGTGGCCACCATGTCCCAACAAGGCTGCGATGTCCGCAGGGAGGTGGCAGAGTCATGTTTTTGGGCGGAATCACGGGGAGAGAGCTGGTAGGCCCCTTTAGGGTTCCAGAAGGTGTGAAAATGACCTTGGCAAAGTATATAGATTTTCTGACTGACCACTTTCTTTCATGGTACAAAAAGAAGAATCATGCCTCCCGAAGAAAAATCATCTTCATGCAGAACAATGCTCCATCTCATGCTGCACAGATACCTCTGGGTCATTGGCTGCTATGGGCATAAAAGGAGAGAATCTCATGGTGTGGCCACCATCTTCACCTGACCTCAATCCTATCACGAAAAAGATCTATTAGGGTGGGAGGCACTTTACATCAAAACAGCAGCTATGGGAGGCTATTCTGATATCATGCAAAAAAATTCAAGCAGAAACTCTCCAAAACCTCAGTTTATTGAATGCAAGAATTGTTAAGGTGATATCAGAGAAGGGTTCCTAAGTTAATATGTTTATTATACTGTCATTTGCATCGACCATTTAGGAAAATCTGAGATAAATATCATTTGCATAATAATTTGTAATTTGTGCAATGTCAAAGGTTTACAGCTATCTCTCCCATTTCGTTCATAGACATGCGTGATCAGCCTGGCCAAAATGCAGGTGTAATTGATGGAGAATACTATAGCCAGACAACTGTCAACTGCTTACTTCCCGATAACATAAGGATTGGGCAGTTTTATTCCGATCTTCCCAATTTCTATATATCCCAACATCTGCCATTAGTGGCAGAAACCTGATATACATTAGCTTGTTGTCCAAGCCCACCAAATTTGACCCTTTGTTGATGTCTTCTAATCTTTAAAGGAAAACTTCTGCCACAGTGTTTTGTAGAGTCTAAAATCTTTACTGACGGCATACCTTTATACGTGATATTAGTTGTTCCTTATAAAAATTAACTTTACATTTATGTAAATGTGGCTCAAATGCTCTGTGGGGCAAAGCACTTCTAACATACCTGCTGACTCCTCTGGAACTACCCCCTCCTGATGACATCACCACTTTGGCATGTGAGAATGCGCATTATACCCTTCCAATAGAGTGAAATCTGCTACTCGCATCAGCTGCCGCTTTGCACAACTGCAGTGAGTGACAGACAACAGGAGGGGCACAGGTGGTGGCAAATGGTGTGGTAGAGGTGCTGTAGGGGGCGTGAATCTAAAGACTAGAGGGGCTCTGCTAACTGCCCCATAGCACATCAGCCACAGTTACAATAATATAAAAGTAATTTTTACAACAAACAAGCCAGCTAATATCATTTATAAAGGTATGACTGCAGTAAAGATTTTAACCTCTACAAAGAACTGGTGATGCTTTTTAGAGGTTAAATGAAGCTGGAGATTTCCTTTAAGGATATTTTCCAAAAAAGCATCTGCTTTATTATGGTATCTTGTCAAAATACTTTCACTGTTTTATCTGTTCTGCTTTACTACCACGGAATTATACATTGCACACACTGTTTTACTATTAGAAAAGATCAGAATTGTAAATAACATATACAATATCCACACATTTTCTTTTTAATCACTAGGAAGTGAAATACTGATAAACATACTGAACTATTTCAGAATTTCCTGAATCATTCCTATGAAAAAAAGCCACTAATCCATTAGTCTGCCAATATAACATCTGGTGTAAAACCACAAGAGCTACTCAATCATTTCCTCTATTATTATTAGCAGAACTATGTGTCCGCTTAACTTCTGGACACCTATGGGTCTACTTATCAAGGTAAATGCAGTGTTTGAAGTTGTACTGTTTGATGGAGATCTTCCAGATTTCTTTACATGGTAATGCCCCTCTGTCTATGACTATGAGAGTTTTTTTTCCCAGGATTCATGAGAAATGGTAAATGATCAGTCTATAGACAGCTTGTTATAGAGAAGGAGTATCTGTGTATGCAAAGGAGTACGCCGGTGTTTCTAATGAGTGATGGACACCAAGTCAAGAAGACCTCAATAAGACTGATTAGGCCAAGTTCTAAGCTTCCCATCATTTATAACAGGAATATCTTTTCAAGGTAGATGGAACCATATGGGGTGTTAAAATCCTTTAATTATAGGGAAGACTCTTGTGGCATCTAAAATGTTCTCATATGACTATACTGGAAACATTCCTATCTTTGTGGTGTCTTTCTCATTCAATTGCAGTCTGCAGTGTGTGGTAAGTGCAGTTTGTAGGTTCAAAATTACTGCCTTCAATTTACACAAATCAAATGGGTTTTTCTGCAAAAGTGCTAAACTAACCTTAGGTAAGAGGATAAATATTATGTAAAAGGGTCCATAATTTGTAAAGACATCATATTGTTTGGTGGAGTGCTGTGTTTTTTTTCTCTCCTTACCAAGCATAATGCTGTAGATTATATAAAGATCATGGGACTGTAAACAGGCCATGTGCCCAATAAATGTCACATCATAGGAATGAAAGGAGAAGCAATGTTCCCTGAACCAGTGATGGTCCATTATCTGATATTGATGACCTATCCTATAGAAGAGGTAATCAATATTTTATTCCTTCAAATTTTCTTCCCCTGTAAAATTTAACCAGATGTGCCAAATTCACTGCAATGATTTACATTGGCACATACACTCACCGGCCACTTTATTAGGTACACCTGTCCAACTGCTCGTTAACACTTAATCTCTAATCAGCCAATCGCATGGCGGCAACTCAGTGCATTTAGGCATGTAGACATGGTCAAGACAATCTCCTGCAGTTCAAAGCGAGCATCAGTATGGGGAAGAAAGGTGATTTGAGTGCCTTTGAACATGGCATGGTTGTTGGTGCCAGAAGAGCTGGTCTGAGTTTTTCAGAAACTGCTGATCTACTGGGATTTTCACGCACAACCATCTCTAGGGTTTACAGAGAATGGTCCGAAAAAGAAAAAACATCCAGTGAGCGGCAGTTCTGTGGGCGGAAATGCCTTGTTGATGCCAGAGGTCAGAGGAGAATGGGCAGACTGGTTCGAGCTGATAGAAAGACAACAGTGACTCAAATTGCCACCCGTTACAACCAAGGTAGGCAGAAGAGCATCTCTGAATGCACAGTACGTCGAACTTTGAGGCAGATGGTCCCTACAGCAGCAGAAGACCACACCGGGTGCCACTCCTTTCAGCTAAGAACAGGAAACTGAGGCTACAATTTGCACAAGCTCATCGAAATTGGACAGTAGAAGATTGGAAAAACGTTGCCTGGTCTGATGAGTCTCGATTTCTGCTGCGACATTCGGATGGTAGGGTCAGAATTTGGCGTCAACAACATGAAAGCATGGATCCATCCTGCCTTGTATCAACGGTTCAGGCTGGTGGTGGTGGTGTCATGGTGTGGGGAATATTTTCTTGGCACTCTTTGGGCCCCTTGGTACCAATTGAGCATCGTTGCAACGCCACAGCCTACCTGAGTATTGTTGCTGACCATGTCCATCCCTTTATGACCACAATGTACCCAACATCTGATGGCTACTTTCAGCAGGATAATGCGCCATGTCATAAAGCTGGAATCATCTCAGACTGGTTTCTTGAACATGACAATGAGTTCACTGTACTCAAATGGCCTCCACAGTCACCAGATCTCAATCCAATAGAGCATCTTTGGGATGTGGTGGAACGGGAGATTCGCATCATGGATGTGCAGCCGACAAATCTGCGGCAACTGTGTGATGCCATCATGTCAATATGGACCAAAATCTCTGAGGAATGCTTCCAGCACCTTGTTGAATCTGTGCCACGAAGAATTGAGGCAGTTCTGAAGGCAAAAGGGGGTCCAACCCGTTACTAGCATGGTGTACCTAATAAAGTGGCCGGTGAGTGTATGTATAGGTATATAGACGTATCTTTCTTACACAACTGCTAGTGCCAAAACAATAAAAGGAAGTGACATCTCCTTTTCTCATGATCCTTTTATACAAGCGTTTCAAGTGTTATATATTTAGGTGTAAAGTAAGGCATGTTTTCTAGCATGTTACATTTTTATTTATTAATGTGCTTCTGGTCATGGAGTCATCACGTAATATCAGGATTGGGTCTGACGACAATGTTTTTAAGGGCAAATCTCACCAAAGCACCAACTGTACTGTATCCTTCCTGTAAATCTGAAATAAAAGAATGTAACTAGAGTACAGGATGATCTGTCCATTTCTATTTCAGGCTCTCTTGTTTCAATCCAGGATGTGTCCACTCATCTTTCCCAGTTTATTTGTGCACAGTACAAGTCATATTTTCAGGTGTCAACAGGAAAAGCTATGACGTCTACCAGAAATGTATTTGCCAAAAAGTGATGACGAGTACAGGAGATAGATTCCTGGGAAGTCCTCTTTTCCTTTTAGAGAATGATTTTGGTTCTGTGTAACGTAGTAAAATCTTAAAAGCATTAAACATAATTTTCTGCGGAATCCCATTGACGGTGAAGATGTCTACAATGACGTTACTGCCCCATAGAAAGAAATGATCAGATTTTTCCATTAAATCCTAGTGCTGTCCTCTCCCACAAAGGGAAGTGTCTCCATGACTGAGCCCTTTTTCCCTTAATAGGAAAGTTTTACAAGGACATTACTAAAACTTGCATCATTGCAGCATTCACAATATAATGACCATAGTTTCAGAAAAGTGTAGGATGATCAAGAAGAATTTCTAAGATTTTAGCTGCTCAAATTTGGGATTGTGAAATGTAATTGCTTAAGCAATGAGAAACAGCTGGCCTGTGGAATATGTCATATCCACTGACTAACAAATATTAAACATAATGTTCTCAGATTAAAGTGCTCAGCATTTCCCTGCTTTAGTCAATAAGTAAAATTTACAAGGCACGTGGGTGTCACATGCCGTGGATGCCAAGTTGTTAATAATACAGTCTTCTAACTGAGATTGCAAATAGAATTCAATTTAATTTGATAATTATTACTATTATTAAGGATACTAAGGCTGTGTTCACACAGTGGCCCAGATATATTGGCCCACATTTATTAATGCTTTTGAGCCAGTCTGACTTTGTAGTAAAAAAGAACGTGCAAACTGCCTGCACATGTATCTATGAAGTGTTGTGCCAGTATTGTGTCAGGGCTGCACTATCACCAAAGCGCCACAAAATTATGTGCCTAAATGGGAGCTCTAGTGCAGAATCGGACCTTGCAACACATTTATTACTGTGACACAACATAATTGTGTCACATGCCCAAAAAGGCTGCTGCACCCTTCCCGAGCAGTGCACAGTGCGCCAGATTAATGAAGACCGTGCAGCACTTTTGATGAATTTGGCGCACTCTGCATAGTCCACAGGCAAATGGCACCTAGTGTAGTTTGCATTACTTTTCATAACTGTGGCCCATTATTGTGTCGGGGACAGTGTTTGACCTGGTATGCATATAAAAAAAAGTGTATTTGGAGCGTGCACATATATGTTTATTATGTTTGTGTGCCACAATTGTGTCACGGTTGCATTTTGTCATACACTTTTTATACTGGAGTACGGTAGTGTGTGTTCCTAGTTTGTGCCACATCTATTACTGAGACGAAATACAATTCTGTTGCAAAAGCATTTACCAAAAACAACAAATAAAATAGATGCAACTGTGTGCACATCCTTAAAATTGAGCGGATCAGCTAAGACCAGCTGACTCAATTAAAATTGCAGAAAGCCAGTGTAAAGAGAATAATGCACAGTGCAACGTCTTTTCCAAGGTGTCATATAATGGATGGATAAATCTCCTTAATATTTCCTTGCCGGTTAAAGTGCTGGGATTCCAACTCATTATTATAAAGTGGATTGTATCTCTAAGGGACTCCTGTTTAGAAATTTTGAATGTTGCAGTAGCGTCAGGGGTGTTGCTAGGGTCGCAAAAGATCCGGGGCACGGGCCCCATGCATATGTACCAAATGTTTCAGTAGTATCAACTCCTGTACATAACCCCCTCACATGTGGTTGTGCCAATTACAACTGTACCTAACATATACAGCTACAGAAAACACAGGAGAAATCCCTACCTATTACATCTATCACAAGATGACGTGTACTTTACATGAATTTGCTCTCTACCTTCTCCAGTAGACCCAGCATCATCGCATTTCCTCTTCAGCCACGTGTCCTCCCTGTGGAATTCACCACACAGACATCTTATGTTCTTTATTGTCTCTACATCTTGTTCCCCTAACAGTGTTATCCTGCTGCTCCCCCTAACACTTTCTCTCCTTTACTATAAGGCCCCTTTCACACCACATGTATGTTTTGCCTTGGCCAGGACTACTGGAGAAGGAGTGCTTCTCACTCCTCCCCTCTCTTAATAAGGAGTTGAGCAGCCAGGCAGTTCTTACTGGAAAGATCTTTTTTCTACCGGCAGCACGGTGATATAAAAGTGTGCTCACCATACCGGACACTCCTATGGCAGCCTTATGCCACCAGTAATGTCCCCCACAGCCCCCTGTAATGTCTTTCACAGCCGCAACTAGAAGGTCCCCCCAGCCACAAGTAACGTCCCCAGCAACAAGTGAGGTCCCCCACAGCACCCATGTCCTAATAGCCCCCTGTAATGTCCTCTTCAGCACCCTGTAATGCCCCCCCCAAAATGCTCTCATAACTCCCTGTAATGTCTTTCACAGCTCCAATGTTCCCCAAGCCACAAGTAACGCCCCCAGCTACAAATGAGGTACCCCACAGCCCCAAAGTCCCATCGCAGCCCCCTGTAATGTCCCCCGCAGCCCTCTGCAATGTCCCATGCAGTCCCCTGTAATGTCCCCCGCAGCCCTCTGCAATGTCCCATGCAGTCCCCTGTTAGGTCCCCTGCAGCCCCCTGTAAGGTCCCCCACAGCCCCCTGTTATTTGAATCATGGTTAAAGACATCATGGCAACATGAAAGTACAGAGACTACCGACTGCAGCAGTTACCAGAAGCAGTCAGGTGTGTAACATAGCTGACACCTGCCCGCGTGAAGAGGGCTTTGTCTGTGAACCCACTCCATACACCACTTCACGACTGGTAGGCATATATATATATATATATATATATATATATATATGTGTTGATCAGTCATGAATAGATTAAGAATCATAAGATTATGAAAATATGTTTTTCTTCCTCCCTCCAAAGTGGGACTAAGATTCAACAACACATACATTCTGTTGACAAGTCTCAAAAACTTTGTGCCATTAATTATGATGAGGCCTGGGCCAGGAGGACAGTATTTCCTGTTCATAGTCACTTTTCCCTTCTTTCATTTTATTTTGTGCCTGTTACTTTTTTTGAGTATATCTACTACTCATTTATGAGAGTTCAATAAAGCACTCAAGGGCATTTTATGAACTTCCAAGGTGAGTGATTTTAATTTTATTGTAGACAAAGAGTTCAGAAACCAAAATGTACAAAGGGTGCAGCCAAAAGCCTCATATGTTCTGAATATGCCAAGATCCGGCCTTGCAGAAAAAATACACTCAGCATTAACAACTCTATCGGCCCGAGAGAAACCACAGCTCTGAATCACTTGCTACTAGATTACAGATTATTCTCTAGGTCTGTCCACAAAACTGCTGGAGATACTAGGAAACTCCCGAAATACTAGGACCAAGCCAAGGCTAGGGATTTTCTTTAAGAATGATTTAGTCTTGTCCTGGCATTGCAGCCTTGAAAGAACAGTCTTTGAAGTATTCTGAATGCAAACAACTACAGTATATTTGTCTTCTGATCTCTCACATAAATTGAACATTATGTTTCGTAGAGGCTGTAGTACATCTCCCAATCTCCCCATAGAACTGTGAACTCTACAGTTGATCATACAAAATAGACTGGATTTAACCAATGACTTAATGCGTATGGGGGTCTCCAACTTTTCCCTAAAGAAAAAGAGATGGTAAGAATAACTGCCCAGACATAGTTCACTACGGACATTTGGACATCTGCTATTCACTTCCATCACAAAAAATATAATAATGAAAGTATGTTAAAATGTCCACTGATGCCAATGGATGTGGCTTCCTTTTAGAGGCTTCCCTTAGTGTCTGTTTGTACCAGTTCTATTAAACTTCCATTATTTGAGAGGCAAATTGGGTGGAAACTGCATTACAATTTTTTGTTAACACCAGCAGACATTTTAACATATTTGTTAGTAATCCTTTATTCTTCCTAAGATGGTGAAACCCTTTTACATGGTGCTTCCCAAGGGACTGTAAAAGATAAAAAGATTGCTTTGTCGGGGGTCCCCAACTACTGGGCGGTAGAACACCTGGTTCATCTAGTTCACATCAAAAAGCAAAGGAGGTATAGAGAGCGGGTTCTTAATGAGAATATAATAGGAGGGCTGCATGAAAGGGGGCATTATAAAGGTACCTGCAGGATCAAAGGTGTTAATGAGGGCAACCAAGGGGTTGGGGTTAGGTGCAGGATAAAGGTGGGCACATGATTTTTTCACCAGGGACTGGGGATGGGGGGTTGTTAAATGTGTCTCTGGTTACTAAAAGGTTGGCAAACATTACTATAAGTGTGAAAGTTATAGGACAATTCTTCTTACAACTGTCTACTGTCTTCTGCACTTGCAACTATTTGTAATAGTGTGTTTTATGGAGAAATTTGTGGTCCCATACACCTTTTCATTTTTGTGTCCAAAAATATAGGTAGTTTATGGACATTGAGAAACCATATACCACCTGCTGAGTTCTAGGAACACACCAATAATCAAGCTACTGAAATCTCATTTCACGCCTCTGCTCCACCCTTTGCATGAGCCGCAGAGCTTTCATCTACTGTGTCCAAATATATAATTTATTCCCCTTAAATTTATTTTTGGCTAGGCTACAGGTCATTCGGACCCGCAGTCATTCTGCCCTTGTTCTAATGGCTCCAACTTTTCTTTTTCTGTGTGTTCTACTGCCAACTTCTAGGCTGGACCTATTTTACTTTTCTTGAAAATTTCCAAGAAGGATCAAGTAGTAATATGATAATTGATTTTTCTTCAATGAGGTTCTTAGGCTAACAGTTCTTTATAACCAAAGCAATCAACCATGTCTTAACAGAAAACTCAAAAATCGAACCTCTCTCCTGTGTCCATGAATAGAATGTTTATGTATTACTTATGGCATGTTGCATTATTATTATGTTCTCTTATGTTTTATAAAACATGTCAGCCATACCATGCACACAGCTTATATAGCTGCACAACGGCCCATAGATAAGAGTGGGCCTCTATTGCTAGAATAAAGAATGACTATACGAATACTAGGCTTTACATAAGCAGCACAAATAACAGCTGGAGTGATGACACTTTTTATGATACTTTTTGCAAAAGTCTAAAGTCAAGAATCTGTTTTTGCACAGTGTTGCTCTAGAGTTAGTTCTATGTTTACACCAGGTTAATGAAGAGGTAGAAATTTTTTAGCAGTGAAAAAATGAGCCTCAATGAGACTTTTTTACGCCAAAAAAGCCCGGGAATACCAATGATAAATAACCACCCACATGTCTATGTAAATGTAAAAATAAAAAATATGGTATTTTGGAGGTGGGGGGATTAAAAATGGAAACAAAAATGGAAAATAGATGTGGAGAAAGAAGAAAAATAAAATGTTTAAATATTTAAAAAAAGTGGAAAGTGACCCCTAGAAATCATGAAAATAGGGGTCCATAAGTGCTTCCCAGTGCCACATGTAAAAATGGATCAGCAATGGGCATGCATGGCCATTATTTTTTTCACTTCTATGAGACTTCTGGGATGGCTAAATCTAACAGTCCCAAGGAAGTACATAGAGTGCTGAATACATTTCACAACCATTATTTCTGGGAGTCTCGGCTATAAGAACACCAGCATTCATACAGCAATCCCTAATAACTAGGGGATACATTTCATTAAGGGTAAACCCCATTCAAAGTGGCAATCGGTCACAATCTATTTTATTCCTATCACATGTCTTAATATCTCCATATCCTCGGCCATTACCTGACATATGGTGACAAGATGACACATTATTGTATGGTAATGTCGATACGTTTGTCTGGAATAAAACATTAGCAAATTACAAGACTTCCAGTGTATTTCCTTTCCTAATTCACAAGGCGCCCCTAACAAGAATGTAAATATTTATTCCCCTCCGTACCCTCCTCCACGAAACAAAAAAAGTTTCCAAATAACAACATAAAACTGTACCATATGTGAAGGCAACGGCTCTGCTTTACCTCACATACAAAAGAGATTTTTAAACAGCCTCCTTCCAGCTTCCTGGGTGGAAAATCGCAGTCAGCATTTGTATATAAATATTATTACCCAGCTTGAGTTAACAAGCCAGGAAATAGCTTTAGCAGCACTGCTGCGGGTTCTGTTCGAGGGAAATAACTCTTTGTAAAATGTCATGTTTGTAGAAAGTTTATCTCTTCTCTCTGTTTGATGGGACCAGCTGTAGAATAGGAGATGATACCATTTTTTGAGATCCAGTCAATTTCAAAGTTTTTCTCACTCCAGGTCCCAGTGACACAAATATTCGCGTTCTGTACATTGTCATTGTCACCTTGGATCATACCATAAAAAAGAAGCATAATCACTGAAATGAATACTATTAAAACCCTTTATTGTAAACCAAGTGTAATAAGATTTTAGTTATATTTAGAGATATTTAGTCAGAGATATTTAGTATATCTAGGGGGACCATATTGATACCTCCTAGAAGTTTGGTGAATGTCATTGTTAAGTTTTCCTATCAGGATTCATACTAATTTTTTCTTTAAAAAATACATCCGTTGTTCTTTTTATTATATATGCACGTTCAGTACTTAAAGGAAATCTACCATCAAAATCAAGCATGATAAACTAGGAACACTTACTCACTGATCCAGGCACCATGACTGTGGTCATCTTCTTATAGTTGTTATCCATGGCCTACTTCTTTCTAAAATAATCTTTTAAAATTATGCTAATGAGTCAGAAAGACTCTGGGAGGCATTACCAGAGCCCCTCCATGTTGTAGCTTCATAGGCTGTTACACTGTACAAGGTGCACTTTACACTCCCACTGTGTGCTGAAATTTCCTCTACTGCAGAGATAAGTAGGAAGATTGCTGAGGCAGCAGAGGGGGAGGGAGAGACAAAGGGACATGAAAGGGCTCTGGTAGCATCCCCCCCAGAACCCTTCTGACTCATTAGCATAATGTTAAAAGTTAGAAGAAAGGAGGCAAATGATAACAAATATAAGAAGATTGCCCTTAAGTGTCACTGGTTAACATGCCTAATTTTTATGATAGACTTCCTTTAACTTTTTATTTTCCAACTTTTGTAATGTGTTGAGCAGACATGAGCCCCAAAGTTCAGGTTTGTATCAAAAGTTCTGGCCTGGCAATACGCCCCACCATTTAACGACCATGGCATTTAGACAGAAGGGTCCCAGACACAAACAGGTTTTTAAAATTCAGGTTTGATGAAATTTATAAAAAATAACCAATAAGAGGTGCTCCAAAACAATCTATGCTGTCAGGTTTACCCAATGGAACACAGGTGGATTTGTTCTAAGTTTTCCGGCATATGGAATCACAGCAACAACCTCCCAAGTTTAGCAGGTACAATCTCAAGTTCTAGGATCAGGCTGCAGATCCCTGGGAGTCCAAGACTTGCTTTCAGGATAACATATGACCAGTAGACCTAGAAAATATTTGGAAATTCCCAGATCGGGTGTATGAGGGTATCGCATCCCACATTACAGGTATAACATGTAACAAGAAACAACTTAGAATTTAATATTATCTTAATGCTAAGACATACTCAGCTTCCCAACTGAATAATTAATTCCATACCTCATTGTGTACAATTTACTAGGGAATGGGATGTATTACTTTTCAGGAGGCTTCTTGGAAGGGTTGGTCTTAAGTGGTCTCTAAATGATCTGCTTGAACTTACATGCTCCCATTCTGCATCCTGTGTAATGAATTTAATTATCAACATTCCTTTAATAATGACATGGTCTCATCTGTAGCGCACATTTAATCTACCTCGCCTTGCACAAACCACATATGTCTTATAGATAAATAAAAAGCCAAATGCTTACAAACATATTCTAAAGATGTTTGCCTTCAATATTTCGAGAATTGCACAGTCTGCAGATTGATTCATCTGGTGCAGTTGTTCAATGCAGGCACTTACTGCAGATTGTGCTTCCTTTCCCTACAGCATGTTGGGTTCTTTAATCATAATTTTATTTGCTGGACAAACCCTTTAACCCTATAATGCTGCATGCTTAGTACAGTACATTGATTTTAAAGGGAACCTACCACCACGATTCTACCTATAAAGGGAGAACAGCATGAGGCTACACGTCGCGGCTACTCCACGCCCCAGAAGCCTCTTTGTTCCTCCTACCCTGACATCTTTGGCGCCCATCTCCTTGTAGCTGCACGCCCTCGTCCGAGAAGCCGGCTATGCGGCCAAGATTCTCGGACGAGCTGTCCCTGAGCTGTACCACTTCACCTTTAGTAAGTATAACCACAACATGGTCATGATCAACTCAACAAGCAATAATCCACATTGTTAATTCTCATACAAAAATCTTTATTAAGCATTAAAAACACACATGTTAATCAGGACCTAAAACACATAGAAACCAGCAATGGTGGCATTCATGGTATACAAGGTAATAATGCAATGTTAATGCATGTAGCCAAATACATATACAATCAAGATGATGGCAAAAACTACCGATGTGCTAAGGTGCCTAGAAAAACGAATAGAGAGGTGTAATAGTAAACAGGCCAGGCCAGCTTACTTCATTTATATCTAAAATTGTATCTAAAATAGTGTACAGACAGTCCCCGGGTTACATACAAGGTTTGTTCTTAAGTCGCATTTGTATGTAAGTCGAAACTGTATATTTTATCATTGTAGATCCAGACAAAAAACATTTTTGCCCCAGTGACAATTGGAGCTTCAAAATTTTTTGCTGTAATGGGACCAAGGATTATCAATAAAACTTCATTACAGACACCTTACAGCTGATTATTGCAGTCTGGGACTATAGTAAAGCATTCAGAGAGCTTCACCAGGTCACAGTGGGCGATGGGTCCGTCTTTAACAATGGGTCGTCTGTAAGTTGGGTGTCCTTATGTAGGGGACCGCCTGTATCCTTATTTAGTCTTTAAAAGTGTTTGGCTCTTTTATAAATATATTCTGATAGAAAGACAGGTTAATTTTATAACTCTTTAGACCATAGCAGTAGGAAAATCTTATTAAGCTGTCTATATCCTCCAATTCTTAGATAAAATAATAAAAAGGCAGCAAGTGTAGAATTAAAATACATATCATTTTAAAGAACAGGAGTCCTAATGTTGGTCCTAAAGAAGATAAAGATGGATTTTATCAATACTCCTTTTACCTGCATAATCTGTGCCTCTTCCTGATGCCACAGAATAATAGAACACAACACACTTCAAAGTGCAGGGAGACTTAGGTGTTAGGGAGACTGTCTACTCACTGAACCTGCTAGACGTGACAGCTCACCTACACATTTGAGTCCATGCTTGACAGGAGTCTATGCAAGGCATTTATGAGATTAGAAGGGCTTAGGTGGGAAGAACCCATTTAACCTGTTACTAGCACAGACCATTATACCAGACTGGCGCCACCCACAACAAGTTTGGTTCCTTGGCCTTCTATAATAAGAAGGTTTATTCAATCACAGCTTTTATGCCAGGTTTTCAAGGTGTTATAGTGGATTTTGTGGGTGGTTTTGTGTTTCCTTTTCAACTGTAGTAGTTCAATGACATGAGATAATTGTTGGGCTAAATGTGCAATTCTTCTGAATCGGTTTATGCATTTTCAATCAAGTTTCTTTTTATATGTTTTATGTTATAAATTAAGCCATTTAATAGAACCTGATAACATATATGCATGCAGTATGTTACAGAGCCGGGTGAGCTGATAATACTGATATATAGCATTTGGAAATGCTTCATTATAACCTGTAAACATATTGATCTAAACTTCTATCCATTCTGGGCTTGGTCCCTTAAAGGGATTAACCCCTTCAAGACGCAGCCAGCCAAAGGACATCTACCACCAGGATGAAAGACTGTATGTAAACGAGCCTCAGGAGCTCCAGGCTCCATTAACACCTATGGAGCCTGGAGCCCCTCAGGCTCATTTGCATACAGCCCTTCAAGACTCAGTCTATTTTTTTGCAATCTGGCATGTGTCGTTTTATATGGTTATGAACGCTTTGGCTTAACAAAATGATTGTGACATTGTTTTTTTGAAACACATTGCACTTTATGTTAGTAGTTCATTTTGGTTGATATGTTTTGCGTTTATTCATGAAAAAAACTAAAATTTGCTACATTTTTAGAGAAATTTCACATTTTCAAATTTTAAATAATCTGCTTTTGAGGCGAATAGCTTGAATTAGTTACTTACTTATATTTCCCATATCTCAACTTTATGTTTTCATCATTTTTTAAAAGTCCTTTTATTCTTATGTGATGTTAGACAGCTTACAAATAGAATTGAGTTTAGCATTTTTTTTTCTGAACTATCTATATTTTTGGGATCATTTTAGTTTTAAATGAGTTTGAAATATAAAATTAGAATTCCCCTATGAATCCCCCCATTTTCAAAAGTACACCCTTCAAACTTTTTGAACTCTTTGAGTGCTGCATTGGTCCTATTTTGTCAGTAATACATTAAGCCCTAAAATGTACACATGTCTAAAAGATAAAACTTCTTAAAATTTGTTATGCAATTTCTCCTAAGTACAGAGACACCCCACATGTGGACATTACTTGAGGCGCAGAAGGAAAGGAGCGCCCTGCAGCTGCCAGTTTTATCCTGTAGGGATGAGATGAATATTCCAGTTATACCATTTTGGGGTTGGTATGAAAATATATTGTTGAAAACATTACATTTTTGGGGGGTTGGAGGAGTAGTAAAGCATCAATTATGTGATTTTTTACTTTATTTTGGTATTTTTTTGGTGTTCACCAAGTAGCCTATTAAACATCTTATTTTTATTCTATGGGTCAGTACAATGACAGGGAAACTATATTTAGATTTTTTTTATTCATTTTGCATCGCCATCTTCCAAGTGGCATAACATTTTTAATTTTTCGTCTATAGATCTGGTTGCTTTGTTTTTTGTGGGACATGTAGTATCGGGAGTAGATATGTTGGAGTTGATTACTTTTTATTGCATTTTTTGTGGGATGAAAAAGGTACAAATCATAATTTTTGGTGTTTTTTTTACAGTTTTTTTTTACGACGTTCATTGTGCAGGTTCAATAATGATTTATTTTTATTCTATGGCTCGTTACAGGCGCTGTGATATTATTTGTGTGGGGATTGTGTTATGATTTTGACCATTTTCACATATTAGGGCACATTTACTTACCTGGTCCCTGTGCGATCCTGAGGTGCTTTGTCCGCCGAAATCTACATCTGCCGCGATTCATGAAGATCGTGCACCTGAATTTTTGGTTCCCCGCTGAAGTCTGCCGGAGTTCACCTTCTTCTTCCCGATGCATGTAAGTGCGTGTCTTGCGACACAAATTGCTTTGTTAAATCCCGCGCGTAGTCTGAATCCGTCAGATCGTCCGACGGCCCGCACCCCGATTTGTGTCGCGTGAAAGCACCAAAATCCGATCGCGTGCGCCAAAAACCCTTTCAAAATGCAGCACACATCGGAAATAGTCGGGTATTCTGATGATAGTGTGGACCGCGGACCCTTAGTAAATGAGCCCCTATATCTCCTTTTACTTCCACCATGGGACATGAAAAACAATCATATGACTGCATGTTCATAATAATACCCTGCAATACTGATGTATTGCAGGGTATTAGCTCAGTCAGCCTATGTAGATGCACAGACGGGATCTTACAGGCAATGCCTGCAGACAGCGCTGGGATCCTGATCGGACCTTAGGAGGGGGGATCATGGGAGAGAGATCCCCAGCAGGCAGGTTAAATGCCACAGTCGTCATGACCACGGCATTTAATTGGTTAAACACCCACAATCAGAACTCACTCCGACTGTGGTTGTTACACTGTGGTGTAATTTACATGGTGTTAAAGGGATATTCCCACAAAGGCAAACTTCTAAATTACATTCAGAAAAGAAAAATAGCATAATCAAGTGTTTCATAGATATATTTATAATCTGTCTCCATCAGTTCTTCTTATCTGGAATTTGGTTGCACAGGGATCCAACAATAAACTCATCATGACTATATGACGCAGGTCTCCTGACAGGTCGGATTCCCTAACAGAGAGTTTTAAATAACTAACCCTAAAGCTACCATCATGTGTCCAGCACTGCATCGTGGAAAGACTCGCCATATAACTACAAGCTCTGCACCATGTGACTGCTCAGATGGACCACCCCCACAGATCGCAATTTGGCCCTAAACTGATGCTGGGATAGAAGCAAAAACAGCCAAAAAATTTGTAAAATTGCAAAGTAAGTGGTTAAAAGTTATCTTTATCCTTTTAGGATCACTAGGGCATTCATATTTGAGAACTGTTGTGGGCAAACCCCTTTAAATTTCTGATTTCACTCCAAGCTTGCCTGGGGTTTGTCTTGTTTCCTTGGCTGCCTCTTACACATAAAAATACATAATGATTGGTTAATTAGCTCTATATAAAAACTGTCCCACTATTTGTGTGTGCGAGACCTCGAGGACACATGCCAACAGCACTGCGGAATACGTTGCACATAAGAATAAATAAATAAAATAATAGTAAAAAGTACCTTTTGCCCAGTGGAAAGTGACGACCATGTCTACGTTCATTCGCATTTCACAATGATTGGCTTACTAAATAGAAAGGGTCAACTCAGACAATGGTTTTTACTTTAGATTTAACCAAAGTGATCAACATGAAAGCTGCACAGAGTAAACACTATGTCAGCCGAAATGTGGCCAGACTGTGTGAATGAGCCCAAACAGCATATTAATCTAAATACATGTATGTGCATGTTGTGAGTACATGTTCTTCACTACTTGTACTTCAGGTACTCTACAACACACTTTTAGGCTTCTCAATGAATCACGCTTCCCACAGCTGCCTTATACACATAGCATATATTTTACTTTGGCCCAGGTGCCACTGAATAAAGGAATGTGTTCCTGCCAAACAGCCTACAAACATATAGTACAGCGTGCGCTGAAAATAATGAACTGTGAAATCCCTTTATTGATACAAAAGAGTATTATGCAGATTTTCTAAAGAGTACTAAGCCTGAGCTCACATTTAATCCTATTCATTTGCATTGGAATTATGGCATGCAAAAGGATAAGTGCAATTTCCGAATGTATTTTATATTAACTATTCACCAACTGAGCAAAACACCGCTGTTCCCACCAGTGACCGTGGCACAAGTCCAAACTTTGTAACATTAATTCTCTGTCAATGACTGGCTGGAAAAAGAAAGAGTAATGGTCATATTGACAAACAGCTTCATCCCACTTTTTTTTAATCCTGGTGCTTACCAAGTAATTTTGGTGATCTGTCTTTTTCAAGGCACATATTGTGCAAGTTGTTCCCACTGTTAAATATGTGTAAAGCGACACAAGAATTTTTAAAGGTGTTGTCCAGGTATATAAAAATTTTAATATATGGCTAGGGGGCTTTAAAAATAATAATGAGTATAAACACATAATAATAAAGAGCTGCTACTGCCGCAAACTAACTCTGTAGCAAATGCACAGATGTAGTCGGGACGGCCCTGACGGCCTCTGTAAGCAAACAGAGACCACAGCTATGTATGGCAACGTGGTTTTTACGGGAGCTGGATAAGTTCTTCATTATTTTTATTTTTATAAGTCCCCCCAGACATGTGTAAAAAAAATAAAAAATTATACCTGGACAATCCATTTAATAAGATGAAAGACAAAATATTCTGTGAACTACTTACTAACTCTACAATAAAATTGCAATCACATATGTACCAGGCATGTGGTTGGGTAGACAATTGCTGCATTACATGTAAGGTACAGTAGGACTTTTATTAAGAAACCAAATAATATCAATTAGTAAAACTTTATTATACTAATGGAAAGAATAAAAGGGATGAGTGAATAGGACTTCAAATTTAAAAATGAAAAAGTCCCTAAGAAAATAGTGCTATTGAAGGTTTTTTGCCAATTCCACCACAATATCTGGGTCACAGTAAGTCCTCTTTATTCTTGTATCTTCTTTTTTTGCTGTTTGTCTTATTTTGTCTAATTTATTAAAAGGGATTTTTTGCAGTGTTAAACGTGTTTAATCTCATGTTTGTAACTTAGTCCTTTTGGCGCCAAACTGAGCCTTTTTTTACCTTTTTCATACAAATGTATTAACCTGTCTCCTAATTAATTCTATTTGGCCTATTCTTGTAACATATTAAAACATATGATTCCAACAGCCAATCACAAAAACCAAAAGAAATAGCCACTCATAAGCAACTATAAAAGCAAGAAGACATAAGGACAGTTGCCACAGAGAGTGAAAGGAAGACAGAGGAAGGTGGAGCAGGTACGTGAACACAAAGCCAAATAAAGATATATAAAAATAACTCAGGAGAATGAACAATTAAAGAAATGCAAGCAAATCCAAACAAACAAAAAAATAACGTTATGTTTTGCCAGTTGGGATATTTAACATGTAAAAATAGGCACCATTTGGGCATGAAATGTTCAAGCCCATCAGTATAAGTGTGAACTGGAATGGCTCTGTAAAAGGAAAAATCCAAAAGATATGGCAGAAGGAGGGGAATGAAAACAGAAATGTGAAAACCTGGTCTTCAAAGGCTCAATTGTTTTTGATACTTATTACCTATCCTTTTGATGGATATATGTCCATTATTGAATTCTATGTAAGACTGTTTGGTGTATGACTGTAAAAGCAAAGTCAAATCAATGAGCATTGCAATATAAAACACAATAAAATACACGAAAACTAGTAATTCCCTGAAAAATTATAGCTTAGGAGACATTCCAATTCAGGAAAAAATGTTGTAATGACACAAACTATGTCAGATTAGCACAGTATTCAGTTCATCAGGAATGTCCAAACTGTTAGCACCAGGATAAGAAGATAATGGTCCAGGATTCTGCAGTTACCTGGGACAAACCCTCCTAGGAAATTGTTGTCTTTCCTGACTCCTCTTGTGCACGGGGAGGGCTTGGGGGAGGCAGCAGACAGTGGGATGTTTAAAAGGAAATTTACAATCATTTCCTCTCTGGCTTGGTTACAAATCAACAACATCCTGTTCTTTTGTTGGAGCTCAGGGGCGCCTGCCAGGCTGGGAAATGAATGCTCTTAAAGAGACAGTACGCTAAGCAATTCCATAAAGAAGAACTGGCAATGTACAACCTATAAAATCATCATGTCAAGACTGTAAATAGTTAATTGGTTTCAGTACATCACAATACACCAAGCAGTAGTGCATTTAATAAGTCGTGTTAACCAATCTCCATCCCTGTGTGTTTATTGGGAAAAAGGATGCTGATAAATGAAAAACAGGGTAGTCATGGATCAGATTTCTTCAGGCAAATGTCTACAGATATTTACATATGAACATAATCTAATAAACACTCAGAGATCTCACTGGTGTTCCTAAATATTTATCAACAGCAAACAAAATGAGGTGTAAATTCATTTTCCACATGTCCAGGTATAGGAGAAATCCACAAATCTGACATGGGAAAGCCAAGAAATCTTATCTATCATTTGTTTGTGTCAATAAACACAGTCCCAAACATTGGACCACTGACCAGTCATATGCACTCATTCCTGTGCAGGTAAACGAAATGTATAATGAATACCAATTATCCAGAAGATTTTTGTATATGGTGTAGGGCCTACAACCAATAAATACAATCAATACCTATTACTAGACTCTACACTAAATACCACTAACATATGATAATAGACCACCAATTCATTATTCAAAAATTTAAACTTTATTCAAGCACAAAAAATGACATATGTACAATCACAGGGGTTTCTGTGGCATATCACTCTTGGTCCATATTGCCATGCAATTTGGTTGGTATATCTCACTTTGTGATTGAATGTGTTGATATGTTTATGAATTGTGTGATGCATATGGAACTAAAAAAATGGATTTTTGTGTATTTATTATATATGCACTAAGCACTTTGTAAAATTCTTCTTGTGTTTATCAATGACACATATCCCAGACATTATAGTGGAGGCAAGAAACACAGTATTATATATTTTTTGCACTAGCACTTTATATATTCATGTTTGGCTACTTTAGTGTGATATACATTAGGCAATTACTTATCATGGATTGTTTTTATGGGTATGTTTTTATGTCATATGGATTGTACATATGTCAATTTTTGTGCTTGAATAAAGTTTATATTTTTGAATAATTAATTGGTGGTCTATTATCATATGTTAGTGGTATTTAGTGTAGAGTCTAGTAATAGGTATTGATTGAACATAAATGTATAGTTGTTGAGCATTTTTAGCGTTCCTTTTTTGCAAAAATAACAGCTTTATATTTGCATTTATGAGCAGTGACACAAAAATAAAAGTAGTTTTTTTATGTGTGTGCTTTTGCACTAAGCTTTAGTTGTGATTTGCAAAATTCACTATAAGACATGGAAAAACACCATAAAATGACACACATCAATAAAAAAAAATTACAGTGAAAAACAGTGGTATCAGAGACAGTGAGAAAAAGTTTTTGCTGATGGTTTTGCAGGATACTGTGTTGACCTATAGATGTGCTATCATTATAAAAGGTTAGACAACCTGCTGCATCTTTAAAGTGGTTGAGGAGGATAGACCATACATGACTGATGGGTGGGTCAAAATAGGTTCTTTATTTTACTAGTCCCCTTTCACCAGCTCTTGAATTGTACATCAATGTACAAATACAATTTGATTCCTAACATAGTAGCAGCATGACTCACGGATATATATCCTTTAATGTAGAGTATTAAAAAAACTAGTCGTCCTAAATTGAACAAGATCCTTTCCTCTGAATTTTTCTTATTTTTTTTTTCTTTACTATAAGCTTTAACCGCAAAGTTGTCCCTACACCTTATGATGCAGCTTTGCAGAAAAGTGCAGCGACATAAAGGGTTAAAGGAGAGCAATGTAATAGATACTGTAAATGGAGAAGAGGTGCAGGTAATTGGAGACTGCCCAGGGAGATGACACTCGGAAGTCATTAGAATGGGAAGAGAATGGGGGACTTTGAGGAGGCTTCTAGGCAGAGAAGATGACTGGAATCACAGGGCAATGCATGTCCAGTAGTAAAGTGATCCTTGTCTTTGTGGCTTCATTGTGTCTCCGGCTAATCTGTTTGCAGTTCATTAGGAAATGGTTCCCAAGCTTTATAGTATAGTACAACAGCTTGGAAATGACAGTAGCTTTGTCTCCGGCCTGCTGCATTCACAACTCCAATAAATATGTGTACACTAGCCCACCATAATAAGCCTGTTGTTGTACCAGGGTAGACAGGTGGGCACACACAGGCAGAGGTGAAGCCGAGGTCAAAAACAGGAAACGACTACGGGGTATAGGACACAGACAGGGCACGGAGGAGGAGGCAAAAACAACACAGGGAAAGCTAGGCAACAGCTGAAGAGACAAGTGTAAAAAGAGAAGCTGGTAATAATATTCAGCCACAAGCGCAGATGCTCGAGACATTGTCCGGAAAAGTATATTTCTTAGGAGCAGCCTTATCAGAATTCTGTCTGAGCTTATTAAAATATAATATACTATATTTATAACATATCAAGAAACAGATGGACCCTGTGTACCCTCTGTGTGCGCATAAGATATAAAAGGTTACATGAGGATACAAACAGCGTGTATGTTATTTGCTGCGATGTAAACAAATTGGTACAAATGTACAAATTAGAAACATGATTTATTCTAAATTGTTGACAAATCTGTCATAATTTGCACCAAAAAAAACTGCTTAATGTTTACCATGTGCCTAGACAGTTTTAGACACTATTATGACATGTATAACAAAAGGCAGTTGCTTATTTGTGGAAAACAGGGCCTGGCAAAAGATGCACAAAAAATCTGGTAAAATTGTATTACCTTTCGTTTGACATAAACTAAACCAACAAATAGGAGGTTTAGAGCTAGACTAGACAGTTTTAACTGTCACCAGATTTGATACTATGTATACCTCCCAACTTTTGGGTGAGAGAAAGAGGGACAAAAAGTCCCACCCCTTTTTATGCCCCACCCACAATCATAGTACCTCCAGTCTCCTGTCCTCCAGCCTCCTCTTGTGGCCATCTGTCCTCCAGCCTCCTCCTGTCCTCCAGCCTCCTACTGTGGCCTCCTGTCCTCCATCCTCACTTATCTGCCAAAATTTACCACTAAAATGAAGTACAACATGTGGGGAAAAAACAATCTCAGAATCGTTTTGATAAGTAACAGTGTTCAAAAGTTATAACCATATAAAGCGAAGCAGGTCAGAATCCAAAAAATCGGGCTGAGCCTTAAGCTGTAAAATGGCTGCGTCCTTAAGGGGTTAACCTTTTACATTTGTTGGTGTTTATTTTATTATGACAATAGTCTCTGACCTGATGAAGACACGGATACGGTGTTGCAACGCGTTGTCAAATAACAATCATTAATAAAAACATATCTAACTCTGGATGTAGCGCGTCAATCAGTTGTACCCCGCACTTTTCTCCTCAACCTGTATATCCTGGGCAGTGTCACTCAGATGGGGCTGTCCCAGGAGGCCCTCGTGTACTTCTGTTAGATGGAGCGGTGGTTGAGCATTGGGGCCCCTATGTGTCCAGGGTGGAGACACTTCCTGTGGATTACAGACTGAAATGTTTTTCAGATCAATGTTATGTCGGGGTCTCTACGATTTCGAACGTAGAACATGTTCCTTATTCCCTGGTTGATCGCAGTGCGGCCTTTGGCCAGTGCCTCCTCTGCCATGTCTCTAGGGAAGTAGTCGTGGAAGGCGTGCTGTATGGCATGGACCCGTCTTGGGCTCAGGGGCATCTTATGATCGGTGCCATTGAAGTTGTGCCCATACAGTTCTTCCTCTATGAACAAGAGTTTTGCCAGCTGCCAGCCAAAAGGTCCTGGGTTATTCTCCTCATGTGGCCGCCTGTCCTCCAGCCACCTCCTGTCCTCCAGCCACCTTCTGTAGCCCCCTGTCTTCCAGCCACCTTCTGTAGCCCCCTGTCCTCCAGCATCCTGTCCTCCAGCCTCCTCTTGTGGCCTCTTTTCCTCCAGACTCCTCCTGTCCTCCAGCCTCCTTTTGTAGCCTCCTGCCTATCAGCCTCCTCCTGTAGCCTCCTGTCCTCCAGCCACCTCCTGTCCTCCAGCCACCTTCAGTAGCCCTCTGTCCTCCAGACAACTCCTTCTGTGGCATCCTGTCCTCCAGCCTCCTCTTGTGGCCTCCTGTCCTCCCGCCTCCACCTGTGGCATCCTGTCCTCCAGCCCCCTCTTGTGGCCTCGTGTCTTCCAGCCTCCTCCTGTCCTCCATCCTCCTCCTGTGGCCTCTTGTCCTCCAGCCTCTTCCTGGGTCCCCTGTCCTCCAGCCTTTTCCTGTGGCCCCCTTCCTCCAGACTACTCTTGTGGCCTCTTGTCCTCCAGCCTCCTTTTGTGGCCTCCTTCCTCCAGAACTTTACTCACCTCTCCATCGTTACCCCACAGTCCTGCTTCCTCCTGTCACAGGGGCTTCAAAATGATGATGAGAACAGGCGGGGCCATTCAACAGTTTCCCCTCCACTCAGATGACCATGCCCCTTCCGTCTCGTCACCCCAGAGTCCTGGGTATGGGAAGAACCATGCAAAGGTAAGTGTTTTTTCATTTAAACAGGTGCTGGTCCCGCCTCCTGGTCTTGGCTTTGCACCTCAAGTGTGTCGGGCGGAGAGCAGGAAGTGGGACAGTGCGGGACAGAATGGGACATTCTCCCATTCGCCGGTACCGGCGAGACAGTGCCCAAAAATCGAGAATGTCCCGCCGAATCTGGGGCAGTTGGGAGCTATGTACAATCTTCTCAGCTCCTCCTGCTCTATAATATGCTGCCTGGGGACTAAGGGACTAAGTACAATCTGCAAATGCCACATGTGAATGCATCCACATGTGAATGCATCCTTCCCAGCTTCTCTATAAAATACTACTTGCAGATAAAGCACCATAAAATCTATCTCTCTTCTCCGGCTCTGTAAAATGCTCCCTTCAGATAAGGCACTATGTACAGTATCTGCCTGCAGATAGGATACTATGTATAATCGGCTCAGTAAATCCACCTCTAAAACTGCCGTCAGATCAATCACCCAGTTCCGTGTAACAGGTTCCCTCTATGGAATACAATTCAACCATATATCTGCTTTTGAATATTAAAACAAAAAAAGATAAGTATCTCAGCTACAATTAAAATCAATACTACAAATGTCTTTGCAACATTCTTTGTGTTACAATTCTTCACCATCTGGACAACAGAAGGCTACCTAAAACTGGCCACAAATACAACAAACTGGTCAGTTAATTTGGATGAGTATGAAGTTGTAGGATGTAGGGCCCATAACTAGTCAATTGTTCCCAATCAGATTCTAATTAGACTTAATTCTGCAAATCAGAAAATCTGGTCAACAGATGTCACCAACGTTTCAGCACAATGAGTAACAAAGTGCAAGTAGCCCTTGTAGTAAGACTGTTCATGTACCAAGCAGTCTCAGATTTGAATATAAATAGTTATATCAAAAGTAGTATCATGGTATATAAGGCTGGAAAAGATAATCTTTAGAAATTAACAAAATGTTTTTTCCCCTTAACCTGTGATATTCTTGCTCTCCAGGAAGTCAGCCAGGCCTCTCTTGAACATATACCGCATATACTCGAGTATAAGCCGACCCAAGTATAAGCCGAGGTACCTAATTTTACCATAAAAACCTGGGAAAACCTATTGACTTGAGTATAAGCCGAGGGTGCGAAATGCATTGGTCACAGCCTCCCCAGTACATAGCCTGCTGGACCCTGCCCCATAGTATATAGCCAGCACCTGCCCCCAGTATATAGCCTGCCAGCCCATATCCCCCAGTATATAGCCAGACCCCTGCCCAATACATAGCCAGACCCCTGCCCAGTATATAGCCAGCCCCCTGCCCCAGTATATAGCCAGCCCCCTGCCCCAGTATATAGCCAGCAGCAGGGGAAGCCGGAAAGGTGAGTTTTGATATATATTTTTTTACTCGAGTATAAGCTGAGTTTGGGTTTTCAGCACTTTTTTTGTGCTGAAAAACTAGGCTTATACTCAAGTATATATGGTATATAGAGTCCCTCATAACAACCATTCCATAGTTTCCTAGTCTCACTCCTCTTACAGTAAAAAACCTTTGTCTGTGGTGATGGTAGAACGGCCTCTCCTCTAGGCATAGAGGATGCCCCCTTGTACTGGTCACACAGCCCTAGGTATAAAATCTGAAGAGATCTAAAATCTAATAAATAATTGAAAAAAAACAGGCCATTGTATCTTATTTGGGACAGGTGTACTACTTTGCAACTATTCTTCATGAGAATGAAGATATTCTACTGTCCAATTTCTCCTTTAACATCTGCCATTAGGAGAGTTGGAAGGACGACATACCTGTTAGATGTTTAGATGAAACCTAATGGTGGAGATTAATGTGTTGGTCTTTAGTTGGATTAATCTGGTGCAGCACAAGACTAGAGAGTCCTGCTCTGGACCTCCCATTAGTTGTTCTAGTTTGCTGTGCCACAATAGTAAATTTTATGGAGCACAGACTTTGGCCAGCTTTGACAAGTGGGCTGTAGAAATGAATAGCTGGTTGGAGATAACCTCCTTAATTAGACCACCAGCAAAATACATTTTCTTCTCTGTTCAACTGTATATTTAACATTTCAGCTGGGACATTATCTTGGAGACTGCTTACATAACACTTGCTATATTGAGTTAACCAAAGAGCATGACAATTCTTTTTTTCTAGAAAGCAAGTGATGTCTTATACAAGTGACTTAGCTCAACAAATCACATGCTGTACAGTCAACTCATTCAAAATTGTCATCTTCTAGACCAAAGCAAAGATTTCTTGTTATTCAATGTTCACCCCTATCAACTGAGACCATTAAGCCCCTTCTACACTGGCGTTTTTCACGCGCGAGTTCTGCGCGTGCATTTGACGCGCAGAACTTGCATTGCACTCTGTCCCATTGTATTCAATGGCTCTTTCTCCATTAGCGTTGTTTTTCACGCGCGTGCTTGCGTTCGTTTGCACGCGCGGCAAAATCGCAGCATGCTCTATTTTTGCGAGTCCCGCGCAATTTTCACGCCCCATTCAAGTCTATGGAGATGCATCAAGAACGCATTGCACTCGCAATCATTGCAAGTGCAATGCGAGTGCAATGCGTTTTAAACGTAAGGGTTGCTAGGTGACCAGTATAACAGTATTTCCCCTGCTCGCGAACGATCATTTAATTAAAAAAAAAACAGTGAAGAACAGTGAAGAATAGAATAAAAACAGTGAACACAGGATCATTTAAGCGAAAAACACAGTGCAGAACACAGTGCAGAACACAGTGCAGAACACAGTGCAGAACACAGTGCAGAATAGATTACAGATGTTCGGCACATCTGCTTACTTGTCGGGAGATAATATACACGGGGAACAGTGAAGAATAGATCGCAGATGTTTACAACTTATCAGAAGACATTATTTTTTAATTAAATAACCCATTTTAATCCCAAACCATGGTCCCTTTGAAAAATGCTCGATTCTCCCATTGACTCGCGCGTGAAAAATGCGCCGAAAACGAAAAAAAAAACGCTAACAACACGCGCGTGAAAAACGCAAAAACGCTAATTACTCCAAGGAAAAATGGAACAAAAACGCAGCCAAAAGCGTCAGTTTTTCACGCATTGCACCCTGACGTGAAACGCAACGCTAGTGTGGAAGAGGCCTTAGTTAGTTCATTAGTAAATGCACATTAGTATTCAACAGCTTACATCACGCCCTTAAGTTATTTAAAGCATGACATAAGACAAGAATACGAGAGGTGCTGTTCTAGAGAAAAAGTGGAACCTTCTTTATTTTTAAATGGGCAGCTCTATAAAAATCTGTATTTATTGGTATCACCTGTCATTTGAAAGCATAAAATTACTGTTACAAATGGAGGAAAATGGAGGCCTGGAGATTTAGCTATGCATTGTAAAAATTAGTCCATCTCACAATGTGAAATTTGCACAATCCAGCAATGCCCCATTCCCAGTATTTTATACTCTATTTCCCCAAAGTCCTGGACAAGGTTAACAAAGTGTCTAAAAAACATAGTAAATGTTGTTCACTGTATACATGACACTTATTCTGGCACTTTTTGGTTAGTAGAACTTCCCTAATGTCTATTTTGTTTCAAAATTCCAACACAGTGATGGTATCTATGAGTATTATGATTACAGTTCGGTGTTGCTGTTTTGCAGGGAAACAGGGACTGTTTGTATCATATATCACTCTGATCCTGGGAGTCACATCCTCTGCACTGTGGTTTATCAGCACATGGTCAGTGATTCACAGAGCGGCCATGGATGTATGCCTCAAGCCTAATGCTACCTGTGTCATGCTCCACCTGCCAGCACTACACATATAAAAGCTCCGACCTAGGTACAAGTCCCATAGCATCTACATTTCTATCTGTGAGTGATTCCCATTACAGCTAGCTCTTCTTTTTAGAAAGCGTGTCAGAATACAAATACTGCAACCTGCCACTATAATGCTACGTAAAAACAGGAAACAGCAGAGAGGCAGAAGAAAGCACTATACCAAATTTACAAAAATCTAACGCTGAACTAATCCCACACATTCTCATCTGTAATTGTATATTTATTAAGCGATATTTAAAATTGCCTTTGATAACAGTATAGCAACTCCTACTACTACTAACCCACTATTGCTCCTGAATTTTATGCTCAATGCATCCCTAATATTCTGGATTTTGATGTAGAAGCTTTGGATTATTTCCCTGGTACTTATGTATGCCTATCTCTGCAGCATTTATGCAGCTTTAACATTAGAATAAAAATGTAATCAGCCAATTTTGCCTTAGGCTGTGAGAGGAAAGCTGGAAAGTGCACATTGCCAGGATTTAATCTGGGCTCTTTTGCTTCCGGAACAGAGCAGGAATGTAGCTCAGGCTCGGAAGTGTTAGACAGGTGCTTGTATTGATCTATTGTGTAATGGCTTAACCTCCGGAGCATGTTACATTAACCTCTTCCCTGACAGAAGTGCACTGCTATACTATAGATTTGGATTGTATAATAAATACTTGTTGAAGCTATGATAGTACACATAAAATAGGTAATGTCATCCGCTGCTTAATATTACAGTCTTCAATGTAATTTACACAAACATAGTGACCACTGTGGAACATAACTTTTTATACATTCCATAGTATTTTTATAAAATAACCATGAGGGGGCTTTACATAAAATAACAATTAGGGGCTGTTTGAGATGATAACTTAGGGAATATTTTACGGAACAGGAGACTGTTTTAGTTTTTGAATTTTTAATGCCGCCACATGAGTTCACTGCAAAGAAGCCTACTGAGGCTCTGTCGCCCAGGGGGCTACTGGAGCCCACCCTGAGCACATCTGTGCCCCATCATCTGTACAGTACTGTTTTAAGTTAGATAATATGGGGGATCAGACCATCATGAAACAAGAATTCTGCAATGTAGTCTAAGGTGTCCACTATTGTGTGAGGTAACTATTATAGACTGCTATGCTATGTCACGGCAGTAAATATCATTCATATTCCAGACAATCCAGAATGATGCTTGTCTGCCCTCTACTAGGAAAACACAAGCCATCCTAACTACACAAGAGAGGTATTGGAATTAGAAAGGCCCCTCCCTGAAGGATCATCAGTTTTGGATTTTCCTCCAGGCCATGTTTTTTTCCACCCAGTCTCTACAGCTAGAACGTTTAGGATAAAGTCACAAAGGACTAAAGAGCTTCTAAGTGTCACAAGCCTCTCAATCAGCCAAACCAGTTCCCTACGGTGTACTAAGGAGACCCAAGGATGTCAACGGAGCTGCCTTACAAGAGAGGCGTGGTTTTCATTATCCCATCCTGGAAAACTTTGAATATTTTCGCAGAATCCCCCCAGTGGAGCATCCATGGCTATAAGACTCTATTCGCCTTAATTGAGGTCTTAATTGGCAGTCTCCATAATGAGAACTCTTACTTCCCTACCCTAGTGTCCACACAGACATTCAGCTTCTAACCTGAAATCGTATGTTTTTTTCTGCAATAGAATACGGATTTATCTAGAGTTTTCCCTGGAAATTTCCACCATTGCAATAAAATGAATAATAGAATAATGAACAATGTAAATACCTACAGCAATAATTCGGTGCAAGTCACTTTACACTGTGTTTACATCACAAAGCATAGCAATGGGATCTGTTTAAATCTTTCCACTAGCTGCACATGAAAGTCATTAGTTAGCATTTAGGGGTTTCCTTGTGTGGGCCCCAGTTTTATATTGGTAGAATAAAATATTTTAAAGGAAATCTACCATTTGCTTTTATGCATTGTGAAACGAAACATACCTTGAGAATGCTGTAGCTACAAAGATGCAGAAACATTTCTTGTTTGATCCCTGATCTGGTGGTTTTGCTCAAAAAACAATTATAAAATTCAGGTCCTTGGGAAAGCTGGGGGCACACTGCCTGCCGTACATAAACATAGCATCCTGAACTGTCCAGACAGGACTAACCAACCTGAGCTGGATGACCGATACACAGCAGCTGGGGTTGGTGCAGTGACTGAGTACTTCTGCCTGTCAAGGACAACAGCGTTGAAACAGCATTCCCTGAAGCAGTGCACAATTAGGGTGAGGTGAAGCGTCGATCCAGCCACAGGAGCGACAGGGCCTCATTGTCATAATATTATAATTGTTTTTTCAGCAAAACCACTGAGTTCAGGGAGTAAACAAGATATGTTTGTGCATCAGTGTAGCTAAATAATTCTCAAGGTATGTTTGGTTCGTAATGCATAAAAGTAAATGGTAGATTTCCTTTAATAAAACAAAATTAACAACATGTTTCTCTATGTTTCTTTGTACACAAAACATTTATAAACCAGTCTTTTACAGCCATTGATCAAAGGGCGAACTTTTAGATTAGCAAAATAAATCATAACAAACTTGCTTTTTTTGTGTATTTCTGAGTTAATGGGATATTCTCATCTTAGATATCATTAAGATATGCCCTAGATGTCTGATAGATGCAGGTTCCACATCTAGGACCCACAGCATCTCTGACAGTGAATGGAGATGCCGCCAACCTATGTATTCGTTGTTCACCTATTCAGGGACCATTTCCACTTCATCTATCAGACAATTTTAGCATATGCTTTTGGTGAATATACCTTTAACAGAAGCCCTATTAACTAACACCCTTCTTTTAGCTAAAATTGTTTATCTCTCGATCGCCATAAATAATCTTTATAAACTGGCCTTGCCTACAGCCAAATCTATAGCGTGATGAAGGGGACATGGCCTCCTCTGGCTGAATCCTGCAACTTTTCTGCATTTAGCAATAATGTCATGTAACCCAAGAAAAAAAGTGTTGTACCTTGTTAGCCAGTTGAAGAAATTCATGCTGCTTTTGATATTGTGATACCTTTTAATAGCTGAAATATAAGATGTTACAAGCAAGCTTTCGGGACATCTTAGGTCCCTTCATTAGGCAGGTATAACAGGCTTTCTTAAGTGACACAGATTTTATACACAATGAACAGAGAAGTGATGCAAAAATAAGTTGAGACAATAGGATTACTTGAACAGTGTGATGTTTTATTGTCTCTACGTTAATGACTCTGGAGTCTCTAATGACCCCACTCAGAATAACATTTGTTAGATGTTGCAGTGGGTCAGGAATCCAGTTGATAATGTGACTAAAATGATATCATCTCAGTTCCTTTAGCCTCCTAACATAACAAATTGTATGCAGGGTGGGGAGGATGCAGACATGCTGTAACTTCATGTGATCAGATACATACATGGGGTACAGTTTGCTAATGTTAGGAGGCTAAAGGACCTGAGATGATGTCATCCTGGTCACATGACATTATTGCTGAATGCTGAGAAGAAGTTGCAGGTTTCAGCCAGAGGAGGCCACACCTTCTGGATTTGGCTGTATGCAAGGCAAGTTTATAAAGATGATTTATGGAGATTTGAGATAAACAATTTTTAGCTATAAAGAAGGGTGTTAGTTAGTTAATATGGCTCTATGGGAACCTGTCACTAGCTGTATTTGTGGAAATGTGGTGACAGGTTCCCTTTAAGGTAATCTGATTTACCATTACACTCGCTCATAATAATAAATATTATTGTACGAGTAGAACTTTACACTACACATTTCAATACGTGTTTACATTGTATAACTGTGGTCACTCTTATCAGTTTGGCTGTACAACTGACCTTCGACAAAACAAACGTAACTTGTTTCCTGTTCCCGATAAGATACACTTTAACGTAAGCCAAAGTCTCCCTGGCCATGCAGCCTAACGGGCCTATACTAAAAGCTATGCCAAAATATATCAGGGTCCATGCTATCCCTGAGCGGATGTTAGGAAATTAAAATACTTACATGTCTGATATGCGAGGGAGGGATGTTGACACAGTCTATACAACATCCTAAACTTTTACCAAATATTTAATAGGAACTCTGAGCTCTGTTCTGTGCTGTTACATAACAGTTACTGTAGGACTGCCAGCTGTCCCTTATCTACATAGAAAGTATTCTCAGCAAGCACAGCAGGTGGTGTTAGCCAATAGCCACCCTTCATTGGAAATCATTGAGAGGGGTCAAAATTGTCACAAACTGTGCTTTGTTAACAGATAAGGTTATCACATACTTCTACCCGGTTAAAACTGAAAATCTCAGGACCTAAAAGCAGGACTTCAAGTTTGTCCCAAAAACCTCTAGATATACATGTATATAAACATATGCAGCATATTTTCAGTGCTTAAATAGTACTATATACAGCATTATATGACAGAAGTTGCTTTATAAATGAAAGCTATGGGTCAAGCAATGTGGTAATTTATTCTAGACAAAAGATTGCAGGGGTTTCCAGGGGTGACTAGGGTTGTCTTCACCAGCACAGCCATTCCGTTGCCTCTACTTAGAAGTCGGTGGTGTACCAACATAATGGGACTTATTTACTAAGGGTCGCGGATCGCACTTTTGTTGGACTGTTCACAGTTTTCGGGATTTGCGCAGCTTTGATCGAATTGTGGAGCAGCTGCACTGGCTTCGAAGGGCCTGCCCTCGGAGGGCACTGTATACTGAACTATTGTGTGCTTAATAAAATTACATTGATATCTATAACCCTATAAAAACATCAAGTAAGACATAGGTCAGTTCATTAATACTCATCATTACCATTCTGACTGTGGTTGGCTCCCCTGCTATTCTCAAGTAGGGGACTAGGAAGTAGTAGAGATGGCAGATGTGCTGGCTAGGGCAGTGTTGGAACTGGACTTGCAGGGAACAAGTACAATAGGAGTGTGTTTAACATTATCAACTTTTTTTCCCTTTGGAAACCCCCTTTAAGCAACAAAAATGTTGTCACTGATATGTACATAAACTGTACAGTAGAGTTGATCCTTATAAACAAGAGGTCTACTATATATGAAGTGTGATTTTTGTCATTTTATTAAAGTTAATTAAATTATTAAAGATATATTATGGTTTAAGAGAAACTTAAAAACTCTATTTTCTCAGTGCTGTCAACATTTTCACTAAATATGTTCTGTGAGTAAACAGCATGGAGCTATTTTTAGCACTAAGCAAAAGTATATGTGACCACCGTGGATCTGCACACTGATGTACATACCCAGTACAGTAACAGTAGAACTCATGGTCCCATAGCAACATTTTTCCAAACATGTTCTTTGTTAGATTGCAGAATATACAAGGCAATATAAATCCAATGGCATGGATACAAATTATTAACTGATGCAGATATAAAAACCTTATGGATTTTGGGTATTACTAAATTTCTAGCTAAAATTTCAAAAAAACTGGCAGCACTCCAAGTTGATGTCAAAAAATGACAGGGTGTCTTTTATTCCATGTGCAACGTTTCAGCTCACAGGGAGCCTTTGTCAAGCATAAATTTCTAGCTAGATTTGGTAAAGCTAAAATATTTGTTATAGGGTTACATGAAACATAGGCCCACTTTACTAAAAGAAGTCTCAATAAGACAAGTAATCTTTTTAAATTAACTAAATTGCACTGGCGACAAAAGGTACAGGCAGTGGTGAAAAGTTATCACAAAGAGCAGGAAAACAAAAAAAGTCAAAGATCTTGCACTTCTTATCTCATGCAAATGAACTTATAGACTGATGTCCTGGATCACAGTACCAAATCTTACAAGACTGTTACAGTTGTCACACAGGATCAAATAACAGATCTAGTTGTCACTAATATGGAGAAAGGAAACGACAGGAGAATTATAGGTGACACGAGAAGTGGCAGAGGTAAGAATATCCTAAACAGGTTTTATAGCATTAGTCAATTACTTATATTAATTGCTATATCAATGGCTGTGTCAATTACGTTATTTTTAGCTTTCAAGGATTCTCTCTTTTGAAGGGAAACAAGCCAGGTTTTCCTCTCACTTTCTTGAGGAACACAGTTTGCAGCTGTCCAGAATACTTTAGCCCATGTGGACACTGTTATAATCACTGTGGTCCATCAAGATTCATAGGCACTCTCAAATATGCAGTATAACTTTTATGAAAGCTTTATAAACATAAGCTAAGCCACTAGTGTGAACTGTAGCTTACATGTAAGCCAAAATTTAAAGAGGGTTTTCCAGGGAAAATAATGTATCTCATCTGTTAAATCCCCATTGCACCAGCACTGCTGCTTCAGAGGTTCATCCAGTCTTGATAGACTTGTCCTGCATTGATTATATGCTGTACTTGTACAAGTGGCTAAAGCTGCTACTAGAGAAGTCAGTGGTCAGTTCTGTTAATGTTGTGTATTCTTTTCCACTTATATTGTCATATCACTATAAAAAACCAACACATGCAGCTTTATAAGTAAGGGTGTCTGCTACTGAAGATCTTGAGCATGCAGTTCTCCTGTAAATACCAAGAAAAGGAAATTTCCAGCAATCCAAATACCTTTTCACATCTGTTTGTAGCTGTGTAGTGCTGGGGCTTTCTTCAGCAATTTCATTTCAGATTTATTCTGCCTCTTATTCAGTAAATTTCAGTCTTAAACCTGTTGTGCACAAGCAAATTTGGTCTGATTTTTGATTTACCAGACAGAACCTAGCAAATTATTATATATTAATATCATTTCTTTCTATTTTGGCATTTTGTGTTGCACTTACATTGCTAAAACACAGTGCACAATATCCTCATCCTCATAGACTGTAAGCTCTTGCAAGCAGGGCCCTCGCTCCTATTGTTCCATATGACTGTTTGTACTCTGTCATGTAATATTAGAGTTGTTATGATATGTAAAGTGCAGCAGAATTTGATGGTGTTATATAAATAATTAGTAGTAGTAGTAAAGATAACTTATGGTGAATTACCTCATAAGGCAAAAACCTATCTCTTGTATGTGACTCTTAGAAGAACAGATGAAAACACACAAGATCACAATGAACAATCTAAGTCTTCTAAATTAATTTCCAAGTACTACCAGGAGGACCTGTCAGCTCACAAAAAGTGTCTTTTAGTAACTACAATTCCCACTGACTTTTCTCTTTTCTTAAATGTTTGTTGTTCTGTTATTCTCCCTAGATATTTGGGAAAACCTGCAATTACATTGACAAGAGTATGTCCCCAATTGTTCACACTCATGAGTAATTAGGAATAATATAATGTAGATTTGTGACAAAAGATGCTCCAGGTGTAGGGTCAGATTCTCTATAAAGAGTTGACATTCTGAGTGATTGTATCATATAACCTTTGGTTGTGTATGTGGTCATCTTATACCAAGGCTTCATTGCTGCAAGTACAAGTATCTTTTTTTTCTAACAGTATATATGGGCACTGGAATATACCAGCAGCCATATATGACTGTTAGGCATCCTTCCAGGGTATAGTAAATGTCTGGAACAGTCATATGCATTCAGTACTGTGATGTATGATTATTAGACAGTTTTCCAGTGCATGGTAGGTGCCTACAGCATCCATCGGCATTCATTATTGTCATATGTGACTATTATACATCATTCCAGGGTAAAAAGATGTCTGCAGCAGCCACCAGCATCCAGTACTGTCAAATATGATTATTACACATCCTTCCAGGGTATGGCAGATATCTTCAGCAGTCATATGCATTCTCTACTGTCATATGGCACTATTATACGTCCTGCAAGGTATAGAAGGTACCTTTAGCAGCCATATGCATTCAGTACTGTCATATAAGACTACTATACATCTGTCCAGGGTATGGTAGATGTCTGCAGCAGCCATAGGCATCTAGTACTGTCATATGGAGCTGTGTCATATGGAGCTATGGTAGATGTCTGCAGAAGTCATATGTATTCAGTACTGTCACATATAATTATTATACATCCTTCCAGTGTATGGTACATGTCTGCAGCAGCCATAGGCAACTAGTACTGTCATGTGGGGTCATTACACATCCTTCTAGGGTATGGGAGGTACGTGTAGCAGCCATAGACATCTGGTATATCACTATTATACATCCTATCAGGGTATGGTAGGTGTCAGCAGGGATACAGGCAGTGGGATCTCTATTCACCCTCAGCTCCAGTCCTTCCCCAGGAGGAGGTGAATCATCACAATGTGCTGCAGATCATTCCTCCTCCTCTCCATGTCTGTGTGGTTAGGACTGCAGGCTGCCGCCCACGTATGTGCCCTGGTAATGGGGGAGGGCCACCTACTGCTGCCAGGTAGATCACTATAGAAACATGTAGGGTTCTGTGCAGCGTTCACATGATGCGGGAGCCCCGGCAGGATATTAATAGCTCCCCTGTGTCTCCATCTGCTTTCCATATATCAGAATGAATGCAGGAGCTCCCTCCCCCCCTCCGATACCCGCGCGGTTTATTCAGCTGACTCTCATTCATAAAACGCATCTCCTATTGCAGTGAACGCACAGGTTAGGTGGTTCCGGTCTCCATTCATAAAGAAATCAGGTTATGCGCAGGCGCACTGCGCCCACCCCATTCATAAGAATCGCGCGGAGAGGAGGGGGAGAGGCGCGCAGCCGCATTAGCCTCTTCCCTCCCATTCATAAGTGGTGTGTGGGATCGCGGCGCATGCGCGGTACCGTTTATCCCTCCCATTCATAAAAAAGCCATTTTCCCAGGGAGTTGCAACATCGAAAGCGAAAAGGGAGCTGACAGCAGAGGAGCTATGCAGCCTGGAGCAGCAGTGCTGAGGATCCCCTTCTCCATAGCCACGGACTTTGTGACATTGGCGGATTACTGAGACATGAGCCTTGCTGCAGCCCTACAAGTAAGAGCACTATATATATATTTACATATTGTGGCACAAGTATGGCATTGGCGATGTTGTATTGTGGTCATGGCACGGTGCCCGGTGGCATTAGGCAGCTGGGGGACCCCTGTGCATGGTGATCTGTCATAGGGGGAGGGGGCAGTGCTGCAGGAGATCTCACCTCCCTGCACTGCAAATGCTCTGCATGACAAGGGGGAGCCTCTGCACCCTGGATTACAGCAGCCGTGCCCCGCTGGGTGCCAGGGCTAGTGCCCCCATCATGCTAGAGCTTATTCTGTATCTGCTGCTCTATATGATGCATACACTGCATGGGACTTGATGGCCTACAGGCAGATTATAGTCCCGATCGGGATAATAGACGATGAATCTATCGATGTGGTCGGTAAATGAATTGTTATCGATGTGAGATGTGCCAGGGATGATGTGGGTGCTGCCAGGGCAGGAGCAGGGCTGCCCATTGCCTCCGTGTCCCTGCAGTTGTGCTGATGACGCAGGATGCATTATTGCTGGATTTCTTCTGTGCGCAGCCCCAGATCCTGCAATGCTACATGGCAGCATACATGCACCCTCTGCATGCTGTCCTCCAGCAGGGGATGTCACGTCTAGGGGCCACGGATGAGACCATTTTTAGTTTCTGGAGACAAGGCCCAGAGCTTCTCTTCTAGACGTCGTATTTCTGTACTGCAGCCTGTTTTTCCCGAAGAATTAGGGGCTTCTCCTCTTTAATGACTGTGGGGTACATTTTATATCTGCTATTATTATATAAAGTATATAATCTAAATTGATGAAGGCTGATCATGTGTAGAACAGCTGCACTTATGAAATGATGTAATCCTGGATTGCAGGCCCCAATAGAAAATCTAGATCTAGAAAAACAGATCCCTTCTATCAGCTTCCTAGGTCTATGTGATCATTCGCTACCCATAAAATCCCCAGCAGATGCTGTTTTTGCCAGCCTTATCTTAGGTTAATGTTTAAGCGTTTACAAATAGCTGCTGCATCGCTCAGTTAAAGGGATATTGCGTCCTCTTGTAAGGGTATCGTTTATAAGGCAAGATCTGGCAGTGAAGGGTTAAACATACGATGGTGCATTTAGTCTCCACTGCTATTTGTGAGGATTTATGTTGAGTTTCTATGGTGCGGTATAGATTTCAAAAAATGTCTCTTGCACACAAGGCGCTGTCAGGTTGTGCCAGTCGTGGTGTCATAAGGGAGATGTCATTGTGCAGAATAAGACCTTGAGAGAGGGTGAAAGTTATGGACTGATCGAGGTTATACTATGATGCATATGTATGTGATGCCATATCATAGTTCACATATTTTTTGGGCATCTTGATAATAGGTTATTTATGTGCCCAATGTAATGTATATAAAATATTGATATAAAATCTTGGTGAATGGATTATATGAAGGGAGATTTATTGGCGACTGTTGCCCTGCGTTTTCGCCACCCGTAATTACAATTGTGTAGTAAGTCATCCATTCAGCATATAGCTAATTATAGCGCCATTGAGGGCGTAATTTACTGCAGGCGGGCGGCTCTGCCATTATCCCCAGCACAGATTCATTCATGAGCTTTTACTGGGATTTTCATAGTAGGCATTTTTCCTACTTTACTAATGCCAAGAGTTCGCCCTAGTGAAATCCCTGGTAAATGATTTAACAGCAGGAATATTTTTGCTTTATTTAGGAAATATCAGTTATTGCTAACAACCAATTGTATGTATATATATATATATATATAATGCCTTTGGATATGTTTTTCTGCATTTACCTTGTCATGATGCTGACCAAGGAGTTTTACAGTGCTAATACTTGCTATAACGCAGTTTGACACATTCACTATTACTAAGACATTATTGTAATATTACTAGTAGGGTATTACTGCTGTCTTGTGCCATCATTGCTTTTGTGATCACGTATAGGGTGAAACATTACGATAAATGAATTAGTAACATTAATGGGAAATAAATGCAGTAATCTGCAAACTGTTCAATGGACTATATGTACATTGTGGTAACTATATCTGAAGGATGGCCATTTGCTGTTTATTACATTAACATACACAAGCAATGATTTACACACATTATTTCAAGGTGTCCTATAAAAGATTTGCTTTCTGTCAGCTAACCACCAATTTTTAGAATGGCCATTGGTGTATTAATTCTCCAAAAATTGGGCCACAAATCATCCCATGGAATAGGACCTTAACAAGGAAGTCACTTTAAGCTGCTGCATCTGGTTTGTGATGAATGACAATTAGCAGATAGTTGCAGGGTGCTACCTTAATGGGTGCTGTTTCCTTCTTATCAATGTCTGGCAGATTATCAGTGATCTGCTAAAAGGATGTGGATGTGTCAAAGCTGTGATAGTCCTGCCTGTCCAGCCAGATGAGGAAAGGAAGTGGTCAATTAGCTAAAAGAGCTTCTAGTGCAATATCTTTCTACAATTGGTTATGCAGATGGAAGCTGCCATAGACGGCCTGGGATATACCACATCTACCTGTCCTGCATAGCGGATGCCAACATGTTCTTACTGGTCTAGAGACTGTGCAGCGCTGAATATTAACGTCACTTAATGTCAGCATGTCAGTTATCTCATATGTTTGTAGTATTAGTTGGAGTATTGTGCTCAACCTATTAATATTTTTTGCATTATAAAACTCATGTTACCTTTAGATTGACTATTGCAACATTATACCCAAGTATAAAGGAGATTACCGTAAATATTAATGTGGGTAAACTAGGTAATCTGTTCCTCCCCAATCTGAAAAACGCTCCAAGTCAAAGCCTTATTATTAATGGGGACATCCCTTGACGGATACTTATCACTTGGAAAATAGGACTACTGTTATTTCTCAGCAGTCATCAATTATTTATAGTGATTGGATTGAATGAACACGACTAATATGTCTTCAGTGTTTGCTAGGGGGCGACACTTGGGCGTGTTATCCAGTGAGAGGGGGGCGCTTTATGTGTGCCTGGTTCAGCAGCTGTGATTGCAGATGTGGTTGCAGGGGAGGCATTAGCTTGTAAAGCGCTGAAATGCTTTGAGTCACCTGTTTTGTCATAAGCCCAGCGTGTTGCATATGTAATCGATCAGAACACAGTTGCCTATTAAACTCGAAGAGAAATAGCTTCCTGTTTTTTTGTAGCTTGGTGAAAACCTATTACACTGTTGGCAGCTGAGATCAAGGGTGTTATATTCTGCTACACTCTGAATTATTAATCTTTTCTTAGGTGTAGCTGTCGTACAACACCCTGGGTGCTATAGAGAGGACATCTTTTCCCTTATACTCTAATAAAGATTATATCATGGTCACCGCTGTAAGATGATCTTGTCTTCAAATTTGAGAATACAGAATTTAGAAGAGTAGAAAACTCAACTTTTTAAAAAATATTTAACCCCAATTTGATTTGTGTTCTTCGATCAGGCTATTTCTTATATGACACTACAGGCGGTCCCCTACTTAAAGACACCCGACTTACAGACAACCCATAGTTACAGACAGACCCCTCTGACCTCCGGTGAAGCTGTCTGGATGCTTTACTATAGTCCCAGACTGCAATGATCAGCTGTAAGGTGTCTGTAATGAAATGTTTAAACTCCAATTGTCACTGGGGCCAAAATTTTTTTTGTCTGGATCTACAATTATAAAATATACAGTTTCGACTTACATACAAATTCAACTTAAGAACAACCCTATCTTCTACGTAACCCGGGGACTGCCTGTATATATATATGACACTATTAAACCTGAACACCATAGCTCCCATAGTAAAAATATGCCTTTAAATGATGGATGGGGCTGCTTTGGAATTTTTGTTTCAATATACCCCTGGTTTAAAAACTGCATTCACCAAATATAGGAACTGAACATGCGCAATCTAGACAAATGTACAAGGGACTACTATTCTTGCAATGCTGTCATACAACCACCAATTAATAAAATATCTCTATTACCCTTTTAGAAACATATACACATCTTTTGTCCTTTTCTGCAGTTTTGTTTGAAGCTTGTTATAATCCAGCCACATACCAAAGTACATGAAACTGTAATAAGATCCCACAATTGTTTGCTTCCTATATTTCTTACTGTAATTACATGATTTTTTTCCGATGGGATGTTAAATCCTATATGTGTACTTCCCCTTTAAGTGGCTCTCATACAGTGCTTACAAACAAAAAGTCGCTCGACAAGGAAGCACTACGTCTCATAGAAAACAATGTGCACTTTCTAAATTGGAGCCGGGCCGTATCCGCTCTTTGATTTAAGCTTAGTTGCTTCCTGTGCTCTTTTGACTTGCATAGCTGTTGGGTAACTGGATAGATTCCAGTTCTGAACTGCTCTCTTTCGATGAAATCAGAAACTAAAGCAACACAACGAGTCAGCCATTCGATGGAAATGTTTGGAGCTGGTATGAAGAAAATGCTGCATGTTAGATGAGTGGCGGGCAGAGATCTCTTAGGAAATGTGCACATCTGTACAGAGGTATTGTAACGGAGTGTCTGGGATGTGCTGGAAAATCTTCAGATGCATCTAATTGACTGATCTTTTATAGATTGTTCTACTTTTTTTGTTTTTTATTTGTATTGTATCTTTGACTAATATAATTAGATTTGTCTTAGCTATTTGTTGGTTATTGTGCTGTTGTGTGAATTGGCAATGAATAGGGGGTTTATCTGGTTTATCTGAAATTGATTTAGCTAATAGATCAGTTCTTAATGAGTTAGTAAAAGCATTTTTATTTATTGCAATCTAATACCATACAAATAGCCAGGTTTTTTTTGTCTGTTCCATGTTCCTAGACATGCGACTTGCAGATGGATTCCTTGTAAGGTGTGGCTGAAAAACCACTATGTATGGACATGGTTATGAATGGGCTGTTATGTCAGTGAGGCCAGATGGACTTATCTCTTCACTCTTATAACCTGTGGTTGGCTTTTTATGATATTTGTCACTTTTCACAGTACAATCAAATTTTGTAATAGTAAAATATTAAAATGAATTTTTCAGTGAAACTTCTTAGGCATAAGTTCACAACACTGCACTGCATGGTAGTCTTCTAGAAGTAGTCTTCTCAGGTGGACAGTAAGCATAGTATATACTGTAAAGCTAAAGGGTTGGTGTTCTCAAGGAGGTAGTTTATTAAAGATTTTATAACCTTTATATTCTGGGATACAACACTAGCAACTGTTTTACTTGCCTTATGTATAATACAAGTCTCCCCTCTAGTTAAGAAATATCTGATTGACCCCTAATGATCCTTGGTGGAGGTGTACCTCCCACCACCATCATCTGCACCCCCAGGTTATGGTACAACTAATAATCTTACTGCATACTTATGAAGACCCACAATCTGTAAATCCATGTCTTTGTGTTTGGTAATATAAGGTCACAAGTTCTAAAAAGACACTCTTTTTTTTTGTCTTTCAGATTTTCTAAAAGATACGTTTAACAGTCAGAGTGTAGGCCAATGGATTCCAGGATTCCACACAGTATCACCGTTGTGCCAAATGCAGTCATGGTGCAGCCTTTACTGGATGGTCGGGTTCCTT
Source organism: Engystomops pustulosus (assembly GCA_019512145.1). Taxonomy (NCBI): domain Eukaryota; kingdom Metazoa; phylum Chordata; class Amphibia; order Anura; family Leptodactylidae; genus Engystomops; species Engystomops pustulosus. Next base: position 167,733,847 of record CM033644.1, read on the forward strand.
ATGGAAGGTTACAGCACCCTCTTACCATTCTGCCTATTGATCAGATGAAAACCACTCATCTTGAAAATGATTACATTGACAACCCAGCTCTTAACCAGCTGGCCAATCAGAAACTCAGCAGGGGTCCCCACGAGCCAATGCTTGTCAATCAACATTTGCAGAGGTGTGAGGCCGATATCACCCACCCATGGATATCTTTCAGCGGGCGTCCGAGCTCAATTAGCAGCAGCAGTAGCACTTCTTCGGATCAGAGACTCTTGGATCACATGGCTCCACCTCCGGTGGTGGATCAGTCGCCACCCAGGGCAGTAAGGATACAGCCTAAGGTGATCAATTGTAAGCCTCAGGATGTCAAAGGACCTGTGGCTCAAGAACTAGACAAGCACTATCTACTTTGTGAGGCCTGTGGTAAATGTAAATGCAAAGACTGTACTACCCCACGGACCTTACCTTCCTGCTGGGTTTGCAACCAGGAATGTCTGTGCTCTGCCCAGACTCTGGTCAACTACTCAACTTGCATGTGTCTGGTCAAAGGAGTCTTCTACCACTGCACCAATGAAGATGATGAAGGCTCCTGTGCAGATCACCCATGCTCTTGCTCTCACTCCAACTGCTGTGCCCGCTGGTCTTTCATGAGTGCCTTATCATTGGTCCTTCCTTGCTTGCTTTGCTATCTTCCAGCCACTGGGTGCGTTAAACTTTCACAGAAATGCTATGACCAGGCAAGTCGACCTGGTTGTCGATGCAAAAATACAAACAGTGTTGTGTGCAAAGCACCAGAAGCGGTCAGCAGAACAGAGAAGCCATTCTAAGACTTGGGGGGGTTGTTTTATGAATTTTGTTACAAAGATGCATCATGCAGGAAATGAAAAGACTCCGGACAGAATATTCTCACATGAGGCTTTAATGTCACATTTCATAACTAAAGGGGGTCCAGCAACACTAGGAGAGGAGGGAATTCATATTGTGTAGTGCTGCTGCTGCGAACCATCTCCAAGTCCTGTGGGCTTACTAGATAACCATGGGAGATTTCTTGAAGCTACTAGCTACCTGTATTTTATATATGGCAACATTAGGAAACAAGATTTGTGCTTCTCAGTTAGCATGGAAGCGAACCAGCTCCAGTTCTTCCTCACAGGCTTCTGTCTTTGTTTTATTAAGCTGAAAATGTCAGTATGTGGCTCATTCACACCTTCATGGTTGTGTGGGGCTCTGCTGAGATTTTGTCGTGTAACATTTTTTTTGTGTCTGTGGTTTATTGTTGTTTTTGTATTTTTTTATATACTGTACGTGTATTAGTTTCCCTATTCCAAGTGTTTCTTTTAATATATTTTTGGCTTATGAAGGCTAAAACAAGAGGAGATAAGAGTGCCAAGGGTACTGATACAATCGACTTGTTGGTGACAGGAAGGAATTTACTATCCTTTTTCCTTTGCTAAGTTGAGAATGTTCCGCCCTGCCTATTATTAGCCAGCCATGCTGACCGTTTATAACACTCCTTACTGTGGATGGGAAACTGTCTTTCTTCTTAATCTCACATGGTGGGGGGCTGGAATACAAGTCCCCCCCATTTCTTCAGAAGAAGAAAAAAAAGGTTAACCCCTTAATGACAGGTGAAAAATCCCAGCCCTGGCAGCAGCGCTTTATTCATCATGTTACGTAAACTCCATTGTTACTAGGTTAACCCCTCTCCTGCCAGACTTTAGTGCACGGCAGGACCTTGTGCTGCTCTCGTTCACATAATAAAGAAGGAGATCTGCCGCACTACAGCTGGGAATATAAGAGCACAATACCCATTTTGTAACCAGAGACAACAAAAGCATAGTGTTCAGGAAAGAGCAAGTGACATGGAGGAATATTAATCCATCAAGCAAAAAAAAAAAACGAAATAATTTAATTTTCTTTTCTTTATCATGGGAATTGAAACTTGCATGTTGACTCTATTTGTTTCCTCTGCTGCTGCTCTCTACCTTGGCCCTATTGTAAAATAGCACCCTGTATATCTGTGTAAATATACATAGAGAGATACTAAAATGTCTATTTTAGTGATCTATATCTAGCAGGGAAAGGTCAGTGGAGCATTAGGTAAATTCACCCATGTGTGTTGCTGTGGTTGTACTATTTTTATATTTTCTATATTTACTATAACTGTATGATTAAGTTTCTTGGTGACTGGTTGCTCACTCATATGGGTGAATTTTGAGATCTCTCTCCAGCTACCAGCCATTCTTTCTGGTGACTAATAGGTGCTAGTCTCACTAAATATCATGCAGTTTCTGCTCTACAGGGGAAGCTTCATTTGCGTATGGATATGCTTCATTAACATAGAAAAAGTTGCATTTAAACTATGGTTTATGCGACATCTCTCTTTTTGTGTCATGTTACAAAACCCATAAGGGTTAATGGTACAAGATGTGACAACTCTATACTGACAACATATTTCCAAGCAGTAACTTTTTCTGCTAGTGCAAAAATAATATAATTTTTAGTGGTTCCTAAACATGTCACTTTTAAGGTTTTTTTTCTTTGTTTTTTTTTGTTTCTTGGAAACTGCTGCAATTCTAGCACTTTGTCATATAAGACATTATTTATTTTTCTTTTATTTAAGTATCAGGATGGAATGTGTTTAGAAGGTACTGACCCTCATCATGTCTTATTTTTGCATGAAGTTTCCCCTTTAGAGCAGTTAACTGCCTTGGTATTGAGATATTTGCTGAATGCTTTTGGATTCGGACATATTTCACTTGGTTTGATTATTCCATATTGTTACACCTTCTACAATAAGCTTATTTACTATACAGTTATTTTGTGCCAATGAAAGACACTAATAATTATAGGTTCTTTGTAAACTCTGTGTAGCAAATTCCTTCTCCCTTATGTGGCCATGATATGCCATGCTAAACTTGTGACTGTAAAGCTGATAATCAGTCACTTGGCCATATAAACTACAACATAAGTGATATCTTAGTGCCAAACTTCAGTATTTCCCTGGCCATAAAGTATGCAAACGTATTATCTATCTTCTCAATCACAAACGATTACAATTGTCATTAGTAAACAAAAATTATAAGATTAAGTCAATCACCTCAAGGATGAATACAATAAGCTAATCTGCAGAAGAAATATTGGTAAATTATTTGTGTATATTGAGTTATTTGTAAACAGGTTACTTCCCTTTTAAAAGTTTCCCATGAAATTATTTTGGACGCTTTGGGAATTTAAAGCGTATATCACCTTTCTGAAAACTTTGCAGAAATCAGCAATTCAGTGTAATTTGATTTGAAACCTTTTTTTTAGCAGCTCCCATCTCTGCAGTCTGTATCTCTTAGCTTGTAGGTGGGGACCTAGCTGCTGTCACTCATTTTCCTGCTCCCTCTCCATAGAGCTGTAATCTGACAGCTCAGTAAACTAGCACAGCCTAATTCAGCTGTGGATATGAAGGGTGATGGGGGAAATAAAAAAACCAAATTAAGTGGAAATATAAGCTCTCTGATGAGATGTATTTCTACAGTCCACAACGTTATGCAAAGCTTGTTGAAAAGGTAGTGACCCTTTAAGTTTCACAACACCCCAGGTTAATAACCTAATGCGAAAGCCATGTTCAATTAGCATCAATCTTTGGATTTTATTGTAGCATCCATTATTGAAATTTTACTAAAGAGGGCCAAATTTGCAGTTGCTTCCTTTACCTGTGTTCAGAGGGAGCTGATATTTTACAGATCAAACCAGCCCGAATATATATATATATATATATATCTTTGTATATATATATATATATATATATATATATAAGCCATGGTTAAGGCATATGCAAAGATTGCCCCAATGGCATCACTGCTTTCTTGCTGGTTAACCTCATGAAATGTCTGCCCCTTTGCTGATAGGTACACTATGGCCGTACATGGTTTTGGTTTTAAGCTTAAATTTAAGAGGTTGTAATTATGAATAAAATTTTTTATTTATTGTTGTATTATAATTATTTTGTTGGTGGCTGGCATAACACTAAACATTTTGAGTAAAGAAAATGCCATTGTCCATAACCAATGTGCAATTTGTTCACAAACACCAGTATAAAGTGTCTCTATTCAAGATGTTTTGTTGAAAGATTCACTCCATGGAAGAAATGTATACGCTGAATTGTTTCATTTGTATAGAATATTTATTTTGAAGCTCTATTTTAATAGTATTTATTTTAGAAAGTCTACTATTGTAAGAGTTCTTCTGTTTGTGAAGAAAAACACAAGTTAAAAACTGAATGTACTGATCTAGAAATATATAAATATATATATAAATATAATTATATATTGTTGAATATATCAAATGGCTCCTGTGTTTTCTTGGGTTTTACTATTCGTTCTGAGTGTTTGTCCTATACTGTGATAAAATTCACAGACACACACATTGGGACACATTGGCGAGAAAATTTTGTGGTTAAATATACAGCTGGGCAGGTGATAGAAACAGCCGAGGCGACAAGGGCTACACTAAAAGACTTAAATTGTTTACATGCAAAACACATTGGGCAACTAGAACCGTTCTGCTCTCAGACACTTCTGATAGGTGTCCCTACAAGTGCAAATGGATCTGCAATCAAGCCAAGGCCCCCCAGCAGCCTTTGAAATGACTTTCAAAACGCATTTCAAATGCTCTGTGTGAACACAGCCTCAGAATAATACCATTTGAGTATTAGTTGTCCTCATGTGCTGTCTACATCCACAGTGGCAGACCTCCGTACTGGAAAAAAGTATCAAGCTAATCCATCAAATACTACTTGCATGTATTCAATTTTACTTTTTATAGTCCATACAGTATAGGCCATCAATAACTGATCGGTAAAGTCAGATTGGAGGCTGTCAAATTGATAAGCTGCGCAGGACTTCCGCCACACCATTCACTGACTGCACAGTAGATTTTTTTCTCCATCCACAGTGTAGATGTCATGCAGTGTAACTACAGTACTCCATGAACAGAGACAGAATTATGGACAACTGATAAGAAGTGAATAGAGACCACCACTTCTGTTTAAATTGGCTGTCTACATAAAGGGCTTGGGTCCCTTTACCTAATTTTTTTTGTAATGTGTGGGGCAGAATATTAGGTAATTTACTAACATATGTATATTAAATGTTCTGCACCACTTTCTTGATAGGTAAATTGAAGTCTCATGTTTTTTATGTTATCAGCCGGACATTCTCATAAATTGGCTGCAAATGGAGGGTCATGTGATTTCTATTCATAAATGTAAGGTCCCTTCCACAATCGCGAGTGTGATGCGTTGAACTCGCATCACACTCGCAACGCATGCTGCTTGGATCTTCGGGTCCGAATCTGCAAACCGAAATGGAACTCAGCATGTCAGTTCAGGTCCGGTTTGCAGCGTTCGGGCCGTGCAATCCGGGCAGCATGCGTTACAAGTGTGATGCGAGTTCAAACAAAGTCGAACCAATGCTAGAAAAGCAAAATATCACTTTTTCCCTTCTTGGCCCCATTGAGCTCTTTTAAAGGTTTGCCATTGACCAGAATGAGTAGTCCATGAGGATTATGGAGACATAAGAAGTGGCATAGTGCTTTCCTATTACCACTACAATGAGATTATAGGATTTAGCCTTGACAACAGTCGTTTGATCCAACAAATAGATATTGGTGGCATATCCTAGGAATAAGCCACAAATGTCTGTCCTACGACAACTCCTTCTCTTACTGTAACCTATTCATTCCTATTGCCCTATACCTTATACCTTTAACAGAATGACACATTGAATAGGTTGTTGAATGAGATGCTTCCCAAATCCTCAGTACCATGTAACCGAAAAAATATACATTCTGCAGGACAACGGCTGATTATATGAATGTTGCTCAGAGAGATGGTTAAATGTAATCTATGCCAGTTCCTTTCACACATCGGGCCTTAAAGTTTAGCACTTAATGACCTTAATTTCCTGACTCCTGAATTACAGGCCAGTAGCTCAGCAAAGTTACTGCCCTGGGGTATCCCATAGTGAATGAACAAAATCCTTAGTAAATGAAAGGAACCTATACATTTATGAGCTCTTACATTTGACATGCTCTACTACACATCCACTGCCAAGTACACTCTTAATATTTGGTACGCTGTTTTACACAAGGCACAAGTAAACATCCTTCTTGTTGCTTTTGCAAATATCTACTAAGTATAATTTTGAAAGTGGAATCATCTGATGGATCTTCAGTGACCTATTCAACACATATCTAATTTATGAAGATTTAAAAAATTGATAAAAAAAACAGGACAATTTTATTAAAAATAGTGCTCATTGGATAGCAGAAAATGTCTCATTTCGTTCTTTGTTGACATAAGAAACACAGATAACATTTCTGGGGTTCCTGTGGTATCATTGCCACAAAGACATTTATAAAATTATTAATCTCTAATTATTATGGTCATGAGGTCCGTGGCACCCTCTCTTGTCGAGTACTTCACACTTAGCCTTAATAAACAGGGTCCTGCTTCTCCTGTGAAACTGTGCAATAGAGGGCGCACCAGACCTCATGGCCACACCTATGGTGCACCAAACTGCTAATCTGCATTTAAATACAAAGGTAGAGGTGCTCCGGGGGAAGGGGATGATAGCCATATCCTTCAGGGCTCAGAGGTGCACTCGTGACCTCCCAGAGCCCTTCCACTTACAAAAATACAAAAAAGCAATCCCGGTAACTACAAACCTGTGAGTCCAACTTCATATATTTGAGGGGAATATATTTGAGGTGTTTGTTAGAGATGCTATCCTGGAGTATTTCACTGTACAATAACCTTATAACCCAGCATCAGCATGGATTTATGAGGGATTAGTCATGTCAGACTAATCTGATTGGCTTCTATAAGGAGAAATCTGGGCATTTGGGTAAATAATTGACTTATAGTGATAGAAAACAGATGGTCATCATTAATGGCACATTCTCAGATTGGGTTGACGTTACCAGTGGAGTCAGTATTGGGCCCTCTTCTTTTATTTTTTTTTTATTAATGACCTAGTAATTACACAGTCAAATTTCAGTATAGTATAGAATTACAGAGGGATCTGTGGAAGCTTGAGGAATGGGTGCAGAAATGGTTGTTGAGGTTTAATGTAGATAAATGTACAGTTATGCACTTGGGCCATGGAAACAAAAATTATAATTCTGTTCTAAGCAGTCAATTACTTGGTAAAACTGGAGCTGAAAAAGACTTGGGGTATTGGTGGATGGTAAACTTAATTACGGATGCTAATTAGGTGGGGGAATACCGTGACTTGAGGACATCCGTAGTCAGACATCGCATCCATTTTATGCCTTTTTGCCCCCTGCCAGCATCCGTAGTTGTAGTTGTGTCCGGCAATATCGGCCATCTTTGTAGTTTAATAAAATAATGTGTACAGGGCCTGAGGCAGGTGTAATTCTGGTTAATTTATGGGTCTCAGACAGGAAGAGAGCTGCTTGCTTCATTGTGTTTGTCTCAATAAATGACATTCCGATTGTGTCTGTGTGTCATTCTAAAGGCTTAGCCTGCCAGAGCACAAGTCACTGCGGAGCCCACCTGCGCCTCGGGCCTTGCTGCACCAGTCAATTATGGAGACATCTGTATCTGCTAAGCACTAGAGGATTCAACAACTAACCTCATTTCCGTATGTCACTCAAACACTGAGGTTTCTTGGGAGAAATAACATAACAAAAGTAGTGGTACTTAATGCAATTCAGGAAAGTTCACCACCCATGTGTGACTATTCACGGAGGGACACATGTGTTAGCGCAGAAGCATGTAGATATTTATTAGGGAAAAATACTGTATCCAGAAACATATTTTATTGTTGCATTAATATATTGATATTATATATTGATATTTAAGATAGTAACAATTCTTCCTATATTTAGTTTGGATATTTTAGTATTGCTACAAACCATGCTCATATTATTCTTGCTGGACAAAAAAAGTCTTTAAAGAGGTTTTCTCAGGAACGAAAGTTAGGACCTATCTACGGGATTGGGCCTAACTTGCTGATGAGTTAGGGTCTCAGTGCTGAGACCCCCACAGATCATGAAAACGAGGGGTCCGATGGATCCCACGTCCCTCCTTCTGACCCCTCGTCAGCTCCATAGAGATTAATGGAGCAGGCCGTCTGCTAAATTAGTCTGACGGAGCGACGAGGGGTCCAACAGAGGTATGTGGGACCCCATCGGACCCCTCATTTTTGAGATCTGTGGGGGTCTCAGTACTGAGACCCCCACTGATCAGCAAGTTAGGCCCTATCCTGTGGGAAAACCCCTTTAACCTTAGGCCAGTTGCCCACAAGTGAGTTTGATTTGAGACTGAGAGCTGTTATCACTGGACTGACATGGTGAGTGTTTTTCTCTTACTGAACGTGCTCTTGGACAACTAGGCCTAAGAATGCTGCCCTCCTGACCTCCCCCTGGCAGCTTCATCCTTCTACTTGTGCTACCTGCCAGCTGCCAGCTCCTGAAATTTTACAGGTTGCCCATGCTTTGATTTTCTTTACAAGTTCATGCACACATTCTCTGTAATCTATTCAACCTTTTGCTGTTCAGCTTGGAGTATATGAGAATGAGAAGATGCCTGAGCAATAAGGTGTCATAGTTACCAGTTTTGAGCTCTGCTTATGACAGCTGACTTTTAAAGGAAATCTACCATCAAAATTAAGCATGATAAACCAGGGACACTTACTCATATATCCAGGTGCCATGACTTAGATCCAGGTAGAACTTTTAATAGATGCATATTGGTAAATTACTTAATATCCTGCCCCACACACACTTACACATACTACAAAATACATGATGTAAAGTGGCCAACCCCTATTTCATTGTTGGTGGTCTGACTCCTGGGAACTTCATATATTGTCCCTGGTCTTGATACATTTCCATGTAGTGTGTACATAGTTTTTTGATATAAACTGAAAAGACCATCAAGACACAGAAGATATGAATCATAGTCACTTATGTGGTGTATGCATCACCTTTTATATCAACAGATTACGGTATGTCCCGATAATTACAGCTTTTTTTACTATTATTCGTGCACACTTTTTTAGTATATTTTGTCTGACAGCAGTACAACATAATAAGTGTTCTGTATCCTTATGGTCATAGATGTGCAAAATGTGGTTTCCATTGATTACTATAATATTTCCATAAGCTAAAGTAAACTTGGAGTGGCTTTTTTCCAATGCTCCATACTATCCCGACAGGGTGGTTACAGATTTCCTCCTCCACACCCTAGTGACACTGCATGTAGCCTTGATACAAGTGATTTGGTGCTAACTCCCTTCTTCCTACTCATTAAGTACTTTGCATATTAAAGCAAAACTCTGGGCACAGCCCAGCAGTGCCTGGTAATTTTACAGCTTTGACAGATTAACAGGGGAAGACAAAACATTTCCAAGTGTCATGCATAGGTTGAGCACAATACAATGCAATTCATGAGATTTCAAGGATGGAGCTGTATTGTAGTAGCACCCTGCAGAAAAGTACACATAATATATTAGTGAAAGAGAGCTGTTTGTTATGGTATGTGTGTGATATAAAAATTCAGCTTTATAATGAATAAGGATCAGAAGAGACATGATCCATACACAGGCTTTACACTGCATCCAGAGGCGTAACTAGGAGAGGCTGGGATCCATGACAACCTTCTGCATGGGGGCCCAACTTCCACCGAACAAAAAAAATACATATTTTGTAGAAACATATTTATAGAATTACACACATTTATATACTTTTATCTCCTTCATGCTCTGCGCCGTACAGAGCTACAAAGGGTGTGTGCCCTCTTCATGTAGAGGTTTGGTTCACTGCATATTACAGCAAACACCCACTGCTAATACCCACGATTGGTGCTAGGATTGATATCGTGGGCGGTGCCATGTTTGTTGAGAAAGCTGCTACCCGTGACATCATCGGCGTGACATCATCAGCTGCGATTGGATGCCATGACAGCCTCGGGTCTGGTATATGGCTTCTGGAGATTCATTCCAATGCACCAGTGGCTCAATGTAATGAATCCTATGTAAAAATGCCACATGCTGCAAAAACCTAACAATACTAAACACCCTCCTTTCCTTAGAACTGATATACAACTAAATAAACAGTAAAAATCACAAACACGTTAGGTATCGCTGCGTCCCAAAATGCCAGATCAAAATATAAAAGTGGTTAATAGCAGCGCAGAACCCTATAACGGAAAACAGCCCAATGTCTGAAATGCCACTTTTACGCCTTATTACCTCACATAAAAATGTACTAAAAAGTTATCAAAAGGTTGCACAGTCCTCAAAATGGTAGAAATGAAAACGTTGGCTCATTGGGCAAAAAATGACACCTCACACAGCTCCATACACTAAAGTATGAAAAATTATTAGCGTCAGAAGATGGTGAAACAATTTTCTTTTTTCATATACACTGTTAATCATTGAACAAGTATTAAAACACAATAAAACCTATACATTTGGTATCACTGTGATCGCACCATCCCAAAAAAGAGTTTGGGTGATGCGCACAGACTTCGGCCGGGGGGGGCGTCCGGAGTTCGGGGGAGGGGGGGGATAGGCTGCAGGCGGAGTTTGGGCGGGCAGCCGGAGATTGAGGGGATTGAGTTGAGGGGCGCCGGAGGTACGCATCAGTGAATTATGACCCGGCCGTGCGTCCCCGGGCCCCTCCCCACAAAGAGTTGCTATGCCACTGACTGCATCTTAACATTCTGGCGTTATAGTAGGTTGTACTGTAAGTAATTACTATGAGTTATTTACAACATAATTGTTGCACTGCACAAAGCCCGCTTCCTTTGCCCTTTACCTTAGTTACAGAAAAAAACATCTTCATCTACATTATCATGGTATTTATGCAATATCTCTAGTATGAGCCAGAACCTAACTGCAGAAACCTACAATTATTTTGTGTGTACCTATTAGTAGATATGTCTCCCATTCTATTGTAGTTGAAAGAGCTCACTTATGGTTTTTGTATGTCCTATAGTCTGTTTTGAGGAAGTATTGATTTTCCTTAAAGGGGTTGGCCACACTTTTACATATGTTCCCTGTGTGCCTTTACTGCCTTAATCATAATCCCTGAATGTTTCTCAAGTGATTCTCTATTCCTGCTACTTAGGCTACATTCACACGACCGCAGGGGGCGTATGTACAGCCGCAAGCTTGCTCGCATAGACGGAAATGGCGGCAAGGAGCGAAACAGTGCTGCACACATGTCCTATCTTTCCCCGTATTACGGTCCGTACGTTATAAATTGCAATGCAGAGAGTAGGGAATACCCTTCCTCCTCTCCATCACGGCGTATATATGCCCACCTAAGTCAGTGTGCTTGCAGCCTTACTTTTGCAAAAATCTTTGTTTATATGTCTGAACACTGCTGAATAGGAGGGGCTGAAGCAGAAGAGTTATAATTCATCATGCTCTCCACCCTTCCCTCTCCCAGTGTCCGTCAATGAGATGGACTGTAAAAGAAGGAGGCACAGTGGGTGACGCCATAAGAACATACTGAAGGAATGAGAACAAGAAATTGTGTATATATGCAGAGTGCAGCATAGTGAGAACAGGTAAAGGCTGAAGCTTTCAAAGGAGGCAAAAGCGCAAGTACGTATACATGCAGATAGATGTCTAATGAAACAGAATTATTGAAGAGTAACCAGTTGAAATTGACACTTATTGACAGTCCGCCATGGGAAAAATATGCTGTAGTTTCCCTTAAAGCAAATCATTTCAAATTGTTTGTGTAATGAAAAGTTATATAATTTTCCCGTTTACTTTCTGTATCAATTTCTCAGTTTTCTAGATATCTGCTTGTCGACATTCAACAAGAAGCTTCATTGTTTACTTCCACTGAATAAAAAAGGATCCATTGTCATGTGAAGTTACATTGTTGAATCACCGCAAAAGAGATCTAGTGTAATTGATACAGAAAGTATATTGGAAATTTTTATAACTTTTCATTACATAACCAATGTGAATTATGTACTGAAAATGGACATCCCCTTTTACAGGAGTAGCACATTACTACAGATAGTAGCCAAGCCATACTTCTATCTGCAGACAATTGTTTCATGGTTTTTGCCTCCTTCCTGGGGTGTAAAGCGTGTGGGAGGCAATCCCTGGTTTTGTTGGGGACATCAGCATGCCACATTTATGTATTTAGATGCACAATAATCTTAGAGAAGGGAGGAAATATTATCTACAGACAGTATTGGTTCTCTCATGGACTCTAATGAAAAATTACCCATCTATGGAGGCCATGCTAAATGTAATGTGCAGCCTCCAGATGCTGGATCTGTTTATTCCATTGTTCCATTGTTGCCTTTCATACAGTAATAGGGTTTTAGCACATAACCCATAATATGGCTCCACATAACCTCTGAGTTATACAGAGAGGACTTACTGTACTTATGTCTCCGATTTCATACAGATGTTTTTATTGGATCAGTAATATGGAGCTGTAGTGATTTCATGTGATGCTGTACAGGATCCATACACAGCTCTCCCAAGTGCTGTATGCCTTAATTTGTTTCAGATTTGAAAATGATATATAAATCAGTTTAATTGCTTCTTTTGATCCATATTTTGATCAAACAATCCTTCTATAGGATTGTTCTGTAGGTATCCCTTTGTAACCCATACATTAGTGCCCTAGTCCCATGAACTGTGGTACGAAAATGGCACAGATTTTATTGGATGTGTGCCACATTGATAGAAAAAGCACATAGACATTTGCATTAGCTACACATCCCTATGAATTATTACATTTAAACCAGTCGTCATTTGTTATAGAAGACCTTTTACCACCTCCACCAACTCAAATCAAACAGGCTGGGGCTCATTTACTAAGGGTCCGTCGGACGCAATTTCGTCAAGTTTCCCGACGATTTCCTTTTTGCACACAACAGAAATCGGGGGCATGCCGTAGGACAACCCGACGGATTCTGACAATCCACGGAATTTAAAAAAGGAATGGTGTCGCAAGATCAAGCACCCACATGCACCAGGAAGAAGAAGATGAACTCCGGCAGACCTCAGCGCGGAAGCGACGGATGCAGGAACACGGGCGCACAAGCTTAGTGAATCGTGGCAGACCCGAATCCTCGTCGGACAACGCACTGCGGGATCACGACAGGACTGGGTAAGTAAATGTGCCCCATTGTATTTTTTCTACCCCCAACAATCCTGACTAATCAGTGCTGTTTTGTTTTTATTATTTTTACTATTATAACTTAACTACTTAGTGACGCGGCCTGAAAAGGCTATAGTGACCGAGCATTTTAAGCGAGTTTACGCTTATGCCAGCTTAAGGGCCATAACTTTTTTTTTTGTATGCTACCTTAATTTTTTTTGCTGTGTTTTTTCGAGACACATAGAGCTAGTTAAAAAGGTAATAAAAGTTAAAAAAAAAAATTTTTTCATTTTTATTTTTATTTTGGGTTAAAAGTGGAAGAAGGTCTTTTTTTGTTATTTATAGTACTTTTCTATTCAATTTTCAAATTAAGTCAAAATGAACATTATTAATGAATTCCCAAGTTTGTTTCAGTTGTTTTGATATATATAATATGTATAGTCTTGGGCAAACGGGGGGACTATTGCGATGTGTTTTGTGGTGTAGCAGGGGATTTTTTTTTATTACAAGGGGAAATGCCATTATATGAATATTTTTTAATATTTGTTTGTGTGTGTTTTTTTTACTTTATATGTTCCCCATGTCATAAAAGAGAGCCCTGGGGGACATTTTCCCTTTTTTTTCTTTTAATTTTACTTTATTTTTTTTCCTTTACAAGTTTTCCCCTGTAACTGAGGTATCTGTAAGAGCCCAGTTACATGGGAAAATAAACACCTGTGACTGGTGGTGCTGATCAGACCTGGACTGGGTCTAATTAGACCCAACAGCTCTGATTAACCGCCTTAGACCCGGCCTCCAATTCTATGGAGCCAGCGGTCGTGCCAGTTCCGCTTCTCTATGCATCGCGCTCATTCAACACAATGTTGTGAGGAGCGGAGAAGCGGTAACAAACCGCATCTTCCCAGGGTCTCCGGCTACCTCGGGAGCAGTAGAATATTTCAGCGACGTCTAAAGATTCTGGACCTGCGCCCGCTGACGTCTAAAGTCATCAAACGGTCCGAATAGAGTTAAAGAGCACCAAAAGTTCCTTGAAAACAAGCACAACTAAGGGCAAGAGATACCAAAGTGGTACAAGTAGAATCAAAAACCTGTTCGGGAAAGCAGATGGAGACGCTAGGTGGGGAGCACAGCATTGGCATCCAATATGCTAGTGATACCTTTAATGGTAAGTTGTCCTTGATGCAAAGATGGTCTATCTACTCCCACTATCAACCACTAGGCAGTTAAGAATGTAATGTACATATTGGCCCACATTTATGAAAAACTGTGCAAACTGCTCTAGATGTGCAGAGGGCGCCATATTCATGAATTGTGGTGCCTGTTCTACATGAATCTGGTGCTTCCTGCACTGCTGCGGTAGAATGGACCAATTTTTTTGGTGCACTTTGTGCTGCAAAATGGTGCACACTCCGATTAAGCAGTGCACATTTTTGGATTCAGTGCAGCCACCACACAAAACTGCTGCAGACACTTTATAAACTCATGTGCAAGCCGTTTGCTTGTTCTTTCTAGTGCAAAGTCAGACAGAAAACTGGCACAAAAACTTGCCAAAACTAGCAGCAATTATTGTATTGAAATGGGGAAAGGGGGGCTGCAGAAAAAATGAACTGGTTCTGAATCACGGAAGCGACACCTATTAAATGATGACCAAAGTAAGGCAAGAGTTAGAAGAGGTGATCAAAGGTTCTGCACCAAAAAGTGCTCTGTCTGAATGTGGCACGAAAACAAACAGGACACGTTGGGGTGATACAATAGTTTCAAGTAATACAGTATGATCTATTGAAGCGTGGATCTTTGTAATGGGTGTAGTAATGGGGGAGGAACTGGTAGAGTAAGGGGCATGTAGACAAGGGAACGAAGGGGGAAATAAGCCAAAAAACTGGTCCAGTCCATAGTAACAATATTTCTATTCTTGAATCTACGGAGGCTATATCTCTATAAATGTCTGTGTACACCCTGTTATGTTAATACTATAAACACATACAGTAGCTAAGAGCCTACAAAGGTGCAGGATACAAGGGATTATACAGACACTGAAGTCTGGACAATTACATAAGCAGATGGGCAAGTTTCTGCAGGATATGATAGTGTAAAGGCCATTGTTTGCTGACCCTAGAGCACTGAACAATTTAGTGAGTAGGGTACTACATTCACTTAATCCGCAAAAGCAGTAAAAGACAGCAAACTTTGTTTAAAGACTTTGAGAACCAATAAAGTAACCTCTCCCTGTATGAAGTGCCATGTTCTCAACACGCAGGCCTTGATCAGTGCAACTTCCTAATAACCACATCAGTTCACAACATGTTTAGTCGGTTATTAATATTAGAGCGTGGGACGTTTTCGGCTCTAATAGTTGCCACATGTGAAGTCCTCACTTCCTTTAAGGGTGAATAAATAGCTGCAAGACATTAATGCCGTTTTCATCTTGATGTAAATGTTGATGTACAGCTTGATAATACATGCATAATTTTGCTTGATAATTTAGCTACAGGAATCACATCTATTTTTGTATCTGTTTACTAGAACCGTTTCTCCATTATTTTCACCAGTACAAAAAAAATCTGTTGAGGATTCCGGAGTGAATAGAAATAATGTATCAAAATTTCTCTAAGTGTGTTTAATAATTATAAAGTCATGCTATAGGTCAGAAGGAGTTATTTCTTATTTTCCTTAACTGTATCTGGGACCTTTATTTTGATGCCAAAAGGACCTGTGGTCAGCAGGATTAACATGTAAATGACTACAGTTCCCTTGGTTTCCATGTCTTTCAATCCTGATGTAGAATGTTGGTGGTGATTCTTCCTGGTTGCACTGATACCTTCAGTAGGAGCTTTCTGATGTCTAAACAGCTTACAGTGAAAAGTTAAAAAAGCGCTTCATGGAGTCCCATGGTCAAGATGTGATAAGTCAACCACTTACCTAGACAAACACTTATCCTAGACGTATACTGCTAAAGGACCTCCAGAGTATGGTCTGGTCCCCAGGGCTTCTGTAGGACCTGCAGTTATTACCAGGGTCGGTTTGAAATAAAGTAGGGCACTGGTCAAAACTAAAAGTGGGGCCCCAAAATACAACTATTTTATGAACAGTCACATTCAGTAAAAGGCTCCTTTAACCCTGCACAATAATAACACTTTTTTAGTTATAAACAGTAGTATGGTAAGGCAATATGTAATATGGGACTGTAGGATAATTTTATAGGGTTTAGGTAGATTGATGATAGAAGATAAATATGAAAGATAATATAGATATGTAGATAGATGATAGATAGATTTATAGATGCATAAATATAATTTGATTATTTATAGATAGCTAGATAGATGATAAACGATAGATGTAATAGATAAATAGATACAGTAGGAGAGAGATATTAGATCCATTGGATTGACAGATGGATAGATAGATGATAGATAGATAGGAGATAGATAAGTAGATAGAAAATATTTAGATAAATAGATAGACAAAAAGCTAGATAGATAAATGGTTAGATAGACAGATATATACATAGGAAATAGACAAATTATAGGAGATAGATAACTTGACATATAAATGAAAGATATATAGGCAGGAGATAGATGATAAGCATCTTCATCCAGGCATTCAACCAAGGGGAATTCAAAGAGCAATACATTCTCTGCCCAAAAAAGTCTAGATGCAGGGGGCTCCTTTAGGATAGGGGACCCATGGCAAATGCCCAGTTTGCCGCACCCTAACACCAGCGCTGGTTATGAAAATACATTCATCCTTTACAAGAATGCAGTTAATCACTGGCCACGCCATACATGACCTTTTCATTTACATGTAAATGCTGAGGCCAGTGATTGTAGACCGAAAACCCTGACCACACCGAGAAGCAATGTCATGGGAGGTCATTATGCAGGCGAGTACTATTTCCATAGGTTTATCAGACATCCTCCTAAATTTTGAAAATTCTAGGAAAACTCATTGACTCATTACAAAAACTTTTCTTTGCGTTGTAGCAGAAATCTTTGTGTTGTAGCAGCAGCAGCAGCCATTATACAAAAGCCACTGGTCGCTTGGCATTGATGCATGATACTCCCATGCTCTCTTTTCATGTCACTTTCTACATGTATTTCAGGAGAGTGGTGACAATCTAGAATTCCCATAATGCAGAGCAGTACATGGCAGGGTATAGAATACATCAGTGCTTAGACATAACAACTTAAAAAACAATCTCAATAAATTCAAAATAAATTGGTAAAAGCACTCTAATGGTAAAATAATATATGTTTAACGACTTTCCTCCTCCTTCCCTTCAAGGCTTATTGGAAGCTTTAAGATGCTAAAAAAAAAGGAAACTATTGGTTTGGAACAATTGTAGGAACTTGAGAGCACAGTGTTCCTGCAAATTCCATGGGAAATGTGATGTATAAGCGCTAGAGAACTGTCTGTCTGAGGGGAAGTTGGCAATAAATAGCAGCTCTGTTGTTATCAAGAGGATACAAGCTATTAATAACTTTCTCATTCCAATTCCATCTGCGCTGATGTGGCTAATATTTCAGCTCAGTGCACCTAGGAAGCCATTGAAGAGGGTAACGTTTTACAAGATCCCATTAAAAATCACTGCAGTAAGGTCTTGTTTAGTAAATGTTTGGTTTCTGCAATATAGTAAAAAATTTCATTGTTTAATGCAAAGGGGAGGAAATCCTGTCCTTTTCATGTGATGTTGACTACAAGTCAAAGCTTTAAAAACCATACTGTACTGTTATCAGTCCTGGACCCGGACTTCACTCCGCTTATGCACCTGACAGCGGAAGTGGACTGCCCAAATCACAAACATATTGAGGCCTGGGAATGTTCATGGCCATGAGTAAGCCCAAAGAAATACATTAGTATGTGTGCTATAACAACAGCTAGCACATTGCCCAAAAACACGTCAGTGTGCATATGGTCTTAGGCTCCTTTTACACAACTGTATATTGCGGTCGTATGCTACGTGTGTAAGCAGTAGCTAGCATACGGCCACCATCAGCAGTGTATTATAACACAGACGGTTTTTGTGGTAGCCCAGGGTCTGAGTCTTCTAGGGGGGCCGTGGTCAACTATATACCCACCAAATTTTAGACTGAGAAGGCCCTTCACCCATGAACTCCTTATACATCTGTTCCTGTTTTCAATAAACATATACAAAAGAGCCATTTCAAGACTTCTGACTTCTTTCATCCATCATTCCCCAAGAAGCTCATTCTAGTAGCAGATGTAGGGAGTGATTCCAGATTTGTAGGGGCTATAATATTTATACAGCCCAGGGCCCATGGCAGTCTTAATCCGCCTCTGGCTGCTATAGAAGTGCATTGTGCACGGCACAATGACATACGCATGCTTTATATTTTGCCTTATGTATGGCCTGGCTGCATGGCTTCCTAAGGAAAGGGGAGGAGTGAGGAGCACTCACCCCTCCACTTCTCCAGCCGAACATATGCTACACCCAGGTTCCAGACAGGTCGTCGCTTACAGGTATGTGAAAAGGGACTTAGTCTGTTTTGTGGAAGTTAATTTAGTTACATAGACAGCTGCCTAGAAGACTGTTTAGTAGTAAATACCCCATATAAATGCAAGCTCATTGTTACTTACTTGAAATCAAAGACCTAAGCATGTTAAAGCTCAACATGCCCAATCCCTTCTTCTGATAAATAAATACCAAACCAACATTAGATAGTTTCAAGGTCATGGACAATATTTTCCTCTGTTCCATACTCATTCCATCAATCCCCTATCCCAGTGTCTCTCCCAAGAAAGGGAGAGAGCAACAGTGTTATGTGTAAGTAACTGCAAAGCTGAGATTATTGGGCAGAACAGAAAATTTTTAAATGTTTAAAAAGCGCATGTGCATGTTGTGGTACAAGCCAATCCTATGTAACATTTTTGTCTAAAACTGAACCTTCCCCCAATTGAAGAATAGGTATTAAGGTTTACAGGTGTCCTGCTAAGGTATCCTGTTCTCTCACTGTCTCGCATGTTGAGACTTGCCTTGTGCCCTGATTATGCCTTTGGATGATGTTCTTTCCGCTTATCATCATGACTACAGATCTATGCTGCCCAGCCTGCTCTTCTAAAACTTTGCCCTGACCATTCTCTGAGAGTATTCTAATCTTTGGGTTATCTACTAAATCACTAGAGGTAGCAACCTGGGAAGCTCGTTATGCTGAATTTAGATTTCTAAAAAGGGAATAAAGGGGTTTTCGAGGTCTAAAATGTTATTATATATGGCTTTACACACCTGACCAGAGTGTAACAAAACCCCTGGACAGGAAGTGACGAGCTCTCTCTTGGGATCCAGCTCCTGACAGAGGAGCAGCTCTTGGAACCCAGCTCCTGACACAGGAGTATCTCTTTCAGATCTTCTGGAACACTGAGTGACCAGAGATAGTGTGAGATACTCCTTCAGTGTCTCATACATAGCTACCTTCTAGGATTAAAGCTCCAGCTTCCATACCTGGACACAGCTACATCCCAGTCTGCACCTGCTACCAGGCTAGTGAATCTACTCCTGAGGATCACTATCCATGACCACTTCAGTAATATGGACTTCTACAATAACCCGGCATTTGTTCTGAAATCGTTTGGCCCGTTGCCTGCAGTTGTTCCAATAAAGAACCGTGAGTTACTTTTGCACAACGTTGCCTCCGTTTGGTCCCTGTATACCATCAAGGGATTCCTCATCCACTCTACCTTGGGACACATACTACGGACACTAAGGGGTTGCCCCAGGGAGATTCAGTACCTCAGCCTCTCCCTCATCTAATTTCTTGCACACACCACCTACTGGTTACTGCCAGGCTGTTTGATAGCCCTCTGGTCCCCATACCAAGCACCGTGACACTTGCGTGCCTAGGCCGCAACCGCCAGCCACTCTGGTATTCTGGGCCCCGACTGCCTCCAGGCCCCAAGAAAAGGCTAGGCCCCGTTGCAGGATGTTGCACATATATAATAACTTTAAACCTGGACAACCCTTTTGAAAAAAACAAGGGTATTGGTTAAATAATTCCCTTGGGAGTTATCTAATTCTAAACCAGTTTGGTGACACTGAACTGAACATACAGCCCATTTGTTGATACCGTGTTTTTATTTTGTAAAAAACGGTACAGCCCATTTGTTGATACTTTTTTCAGAAATAATGTAATCTCCATTGAACAACTTTTGATGGATTTTTTGTAAGGGGTTCAGCATACGGCTAGTACCGTGTTTTACAAAATAACCAAAGTATATCAACATAAAACCTTTATTCTGTAAAAATGTGATGCTCGTAATTAGAGAACAGAAATAAAAGAATAAAGGATTAAAATTACATAAAACCTTTATTCTGAAGGTTATTCCAGTGAACAATCAGTATCCATTGTACACGCCTTTACTTTGAATGACCCCAACACATGTGTAGCCACAGGACATCACTAGTCACTCAAACTGCACTGGGGTGATTTTGGTCCAGTCTCTTCTGTGACTGTTGTGGGTTTCTCGGCCATGACTTTGTCACCGTGGATTTTTTAGAGGTTTACTATTGAGTTCTGATGAGAACTCTGTACTAGCCATTTCATTGTCTCAATGTTTTTTGTTTCAAGGAACTGCTTTACCTGTTTTGCTTTGTGGCATGGGGCATTGTCCTGCATAAAAATTGCTGGCTGAAGTGACCATATGAGAGGTTTGGTTACTGTCTAAAGGTTTGGGGTTTCAGTCTAAATGCTCTTAACCGTTGAGA
The DNA here is from genome assembly GCA_019512145.1 of Engystomops pustulosus. Taxonomy (NCBI): domain Eukaryota; kingdom Metazoa; phylum Chordata; class Amphibia; order Anura; family Leptodactylidae; genus Engystomops; species Engystomops pustulosus. The sequence continues at coordinate 167,754,707 of CM033644.1, forward strand.
CAGATCCTTATCCTGTTTAGTGCTGAACTGGTGAGCAATTCCAGCTGCAATGCTGAAATGATTACCCGTGGAGATTCTCTGCATTATCCTATCCTCTCTTGTATTTGTCTTTTGAGGGCGACCAGCCTTCTTGAGGGACTTGAATGAGTTTGTGATGTTGTAAAGATGCAATATTCTAGAAATCACAGACTTGCAATGACCAGCTTCTCTTGCTATGGCTAGACCAGCTTCTCCCCTTTAACCTTCACACCTAGACAACCTTCTGCTAAAGGGTTTCAGTCACTTTGGAATCATGTTTGCAAAGTCAGTGATACTGAAAAGTTAGGCTTCCAGTTAATATCCTTAATTATCTGACAAACAATTAAACAAATTAGCACTAGGTAATACAATAGATACACTCTATGAAAGAGGCTTAACATTCTTCTATTTTACTCATGTTAGGATATATTCACATAGGACTACACAATGACCTTGACATTTAGGAAATTGTGTTTTGCTCTATAATTTTTATCTTCAGTGTGTGTGGGGGATTATTGTAATATGTGCACCCACCTTTTCAGCCATACTGGCTCGCCTGTAATGGAAGATTATCAGGGTCAATTGCAAAACTAGTAGGGAAGGAAATGCATTGTACTTCATAGGGTGTCTTACAGATATGAAGGACTATTGTATCTGGGGACAGAAGTCCTTTAACATACCTGAATAGAATATATTTGCAAGGATCCATTGCTTTCTTCTAAAACCAGCCAGTCCTATTATCAGGCAGAAATCAGTTTCAGACTGGTAAAAGAAGCTGTGTCTGACATATTATACTGCATCTGATTGTATCGCTGGAAATGTACTCAAGGGTTAGTTGGGATCACATGCAAGAAACAGAAAACCCCACAGGTTCCAGCATGAATCCCTTTGCTTAACAGCCGGATATCCTTAGAGATTAAAGAGGGAAGGATTCAGATGTTGCTCTCGGTAACTTATTGTATTGTGTGAGGCTCAGATGGCACACTACCTTTTTTGGTAGATCTTTCTTTCCTCTCTGTGGTTTTTTTTTATAAAGAGATTCTTTAATTTAATTGAAATAAAGAGAAGGACATTCCTCATTGGGAGGTCATGCTAGCTTTCTGCAGTCATTATGCTACCAAAATTTACTTATTTTTATGTTAAAAGAGCGTAAGCTCCCAATTTAATGCACTTTATATATTCATGTATGCAAAGCTGCATTAGACTAAACCGAAAAGAATGTTGTTTACTTATTTGCTTGTTACAAGCACAAATGCCAGCGGAGATCATTACCACTAGATTATACTAGAGTACCGCAATAGAAGAACCTGCTGCTGTGTGGCTGGATAGGGGTTAAAGCGGTTCAGAGGTTAAACAACATGGCTGCTTTCTTCTAAAAATAGCATAACACCTGATCATTGTCTGCGCAGGTATTGCAATTGTATAGAGATGGATGGAGCTTAGTTATAATAAAATGCACTAGCCATGTTTAAGTCGGGTGCTGTTCTTAAAAGAAAGCAGCCAGGTTTTTCAACCTCCGGACAACCCCTTTAAAGAAAACCTGTCATTGATCCTAAAATACTTGAATTTCTTGTAAAATAATAACCCTCATAACTGATATTCATCTGGGAAACTTCATAGTAAAATGACAATTGGGTGTTACTATTCTCCTTGTCAAGTGGTCGTGTTTTGTCAGCACTGATAAGACAATGTCAGAATGTCTAATCGATAACACCCAATTATGGATTTTTCCATGGGTTTCATGTGAAAGAGAAATAGAATGGGTCAGATTTACTAATCCGCTCTATTATTTAAGCAGCATACATTTGAACTATTCAAGCTGGAGATCTGCCACATTTATCACATTGGCTCATGCTGGTTGATACATTTTGCACATGTTTAGACACTATTGTCAGGATCTTTTGGCTGACCTTCCATATTGTCAATGCAAGAACATGCCTAGGCTTGCCACATGCAACACAAATTGCACAACTCATTAGTACAGCGTGTGTACACGGAGAACACTTTTTGTGTCTATTATATCCATTTTGAGCCCACTGCTATCCGTCCACTCTTGGTAGGCTCATAAAGTACTCAGTCTGTATGTGCCTTCAGTATACACACCCATGCCTGGGCAATAATCTGCAAAATGTCCTCCATAATCCCGTATACTCTGAATTAGTTTTTCCTGCACTTACCGTTTTCCCTTACTTAACCCTTATGTCTCTTCGCTTCGTGTCCTGAATTCTTCCTATCCCCGATAGAAAAAAATGGTAGAAAAACTGTTTTCTCTGAAACTCTACAAACATTATTAAATGTGTGGCAGAGGCACTTTTATGTCCTCTGCATGCACACACACCATGACGGCTTTGTCACCCTCTGGTGACGTCATAGTTACGCGGGCAGAGAGCATAGAAGTGCCACCACCAGCACTCCTGGGAACCTGAAGAGCAGAAGAAGACATCTGGAATGAAGAGGATGGCAGGGGTGAAAGCCAGAGGGTAGGTATATACATTTGTTTTTTTTGAAGGGGGTGGGCTAATCATTTAATTAGTGAGGGGCCACAGATGGGCATTTAATTAGTAAGAGGGCATGGCTGCACATTTCATTAGTGAGGGGGCACAGCTGCTCCTGGGCATTTCATTAGTGAAAGGGGACAACTGGACATTTATTTAGAGAGGGGAGGCTGCAGGACTTTTCATTAGTCAGGGGGCACAGCTGGCCATTTAATTTTTGAGGGGAGTCTGCTGCTGGACATTTTATTAAAGAGCAGCAACTGCATTTCCCACCCTATAGGCTTATGTTTATGTCAATAGGTTTAAACTTGGCCAGATCTGTGCCTTTGCCTGCAGTTGTTCCAATAAAGAACCGTGAGTTACTTTTGCACAACATTGCCTCCGTTGGGTCCCTGTATACCATCAAGGGATTCCCCATCCACTCTACCCTTGGACACATACTACGGACAAGGGGTTGCCCCAGGGAGATTCAGTACCTCAGCCTCTCCCTCATCTAATTTCTTGCACACACACCTACTGGTTACTGCCAGGCTGTTTGATAGCCCTCTGGTCCCCATACTAAGCACCGTGACACTTGCGTGCCTAGGCCGCAACCGCCAGCCACTCCTGTATTCTGGGCCCGACTGCCTCCAGGCCCCAAGAAAAGGCTAGGCCCCGTTGCAGGATGTTGCACATATATAATAACTTTAAACCTGGATAACCCTTTTGAAAAAAACAAGGGTATTGGTTAAATCATTCCCTTGGGAGTTATCTAATTCTAAACCAGCTTGGTGACACTGAACTGAACATACAGCCCATTTGTTGATACATATAGACTAGAACCAAAATTTAGACAACATTGTATAATCATGTTATTTTTTTCAGAAATAATGTACCGTATATACCGGCGTATAAGACGACGCTTATGTTTATGTCAATAGGTTTAAACTTGGCCAGATCTGTGCCTTACCACAATTCTGTCTCTGAGCTCATTGGGCAGTTCCTTAAACCTCATGATTCTCCTGTGCTCTGACATGCACTGTAAGCTGTGGGGTCTTATATAGAGAGGTGTGTGCCTTACCTAATCAAGTTCAATCGGTTTAATTAAACAAGCTGGTATCCAATGAATGAGCAGAACCATCTCAAGGAGGATCAGAAGGAAATAAGATAAGATAATCCTTATGAACGAAAAGAAAAAAAAAGGATGAAAAATAAAAAAGAAGACAAGCAATGATCGGTAGTTTGATATTCAGTCTGGCTAGGTGGTGAGCACAGCTTACTTCTGTTTGGGCCTTGTTTGTTGAACAGCCTGAACTTAGCAGGGAGGAGGAATGACTTCCGATAACGCTCCCTTTCACACTTGTGGTAAAGCAGCATGCAAGTTAAATATGAGTGTCACAGCAAATGGTCTGAATACTTTTAAGTTAACCTTGTGGCCCACTGGGGTCTTTTTACTCCACTGGTAGGCAGCCAAGAAAAGAGGTATGTGTGCTTTCAGACACATGGCTGGTTAAGGACAGACATACAGTATGCTTACTTACTTGTCAGAAATGTTGATATGGTTGTTTTATATATATATATATATATATATATATATATTACACCCCAAGAATTGGCACATGACTATGGGTTGACTACGATAAAATGCTGTCCCTCTTTTTAAGCTGTATGAAAAAAAAAATAATTATATATATATATATATATATATAAACAACCCACATTCTTAATTTAGAGAGAAGGAAATGACTACAACTATAACGATGACAATTCTTCTTTTACACAGTTTAGTAAGAGATGGAGATATTCTTTCAATTCTAAATATTACATTGAGCAGACTCATGTCTAAAACACTGTTAAGTTGTCCAGCAACAGTAAGGTTAAGACCTAGAAAGACACAAAACAAGGGGCGGGAGTGTGACTCAGAACAGCATGGTCCCTGATCATTTTCTGGGAAAAGATTTTTCTTGGCAAGCTCCAATCAATATTTCTCTTCCTGGCCAGTACTAGGAATGCCTCCCCTGGGGGACAGTCAATCCTTTCGGGATTGTTCATCCAAATTCATTTCCTGTCTTCAAGGTTGACAGGGCAGCAGGCCTGTCCAGGGAGCCTGGGGACGGCATCCAAAGATGAGCACTTAGCACAAAACAAAGGAAGAAAAATTGAGACTGATTAAAACAGGTGGTGTCTACTTGTGCACATATGTACAGGATTTGTCTTATGTCAGGACTCTAATTTCTAACGTTGAAGTTTAAGGAAGTCATTTGTCAAACTAGTGAGTATATCAGACATGGAATGCGTATAGCTTTATATTACTGGAGCTGTATATAGCATTCTTTCTTTACTTCTACTGTTTATAATAATAACAACAATCTTTTTTTATATAGCGCCATCATATTCGGTGCTTGATAAAACATAGGGGACATATACAAATAAAATACTACATTACAGAACCAATACATAGTGATATGGAACAATAAGAGTGAGGGCCCTGCTTGCAAGACCTTGCAGTCTATAAGTAGAGCTGACAATTTTCTAGTGACCTCAATTTCCACAGATTTCCACAAATTTATATTTATTTCTTTTTTTTTTGGGGGGGGGGGGTTGTTACTAAAAAAAACATCAAAGAACTATGCTTAGAGGTTAGGCTTAGACATGTAGTGCCGTTCGATATTCGTTACCTATACATGTATTTACATAGATTACCCTGCCTCTCCTGGCCCAACAGTCATCATCGGTTCCTCCCATGACATATACAGTAAGTGTGTGTACAATGCCATGACAAAGCATTGGCTAACTTAGTGGAAAATGACCAAGGGAAGGAAAAAGGATCTGCCTGACCAACCCCCTCTAACTAATAAATTGACACGGACAACTTCTTATTAATTGGAAGGTGATTGGTCACAGCATTTATTGTAAGTCATGTTTAACATTCTGAAAGACAAACTTTTATGAACACACAAAATTATACAACATTGTACAAGTTTTGTTTAAATTAGGAAAGGCAGAGTTTTAGACAACAGACCCAATAATTACCACCAATACTATTAACAAGAATTCAGTCCAGTCTTCACTTAATTCACAAATACTCAGAAAACACGCTTGGCATGCGGTGCCACAACTAGCGCCAACCTCCTAGCCAGTGGCGAGAGCAGAGGGGACTAACAATACAACTTAGTGAAACCAACCAGGTCCTAAGGGTCCACCCTGTGAAGGAGCCTAGAAGAAATCACATCATAACTTCCGGACTTAAACAACCACCACCATTTTTTTATTATCAACTTTTGAATGTATTTACTGTTGCCAAGAACCCGCCTCGCCACAGCATCCCGTCTTGAGGGGGTCATGCCATGCCCCTCCACACAAGTACCGCAAAACCATCCGCTTTAGCTAAGCCGTAATTGAACACGTACAAACCCAAATCAGTCGAGTGAACACATCCGGGCCTGTGTAACTTGCCTCCTGCTCAAGCAACTCATGCCAAACCACTAGGCCCATGTTCAATCTCACAAACTTGGAAACACACTTACTTATCTTAATGTGAGTTTGATTGCCAACGTCACCGCATTCCTTTATTGCACTCTGCGCACCATCTCTGACCAAACAATCAAGCTCTCTGAATGCACACCCAACAACAAAACAAATCCATTTTTATTGCCTTGATCAAGGGATGCATAGTCAAACTCCTCACGTCGTTCCCACCCACATGTAGAAAGGACACATGGGGTATCCCACTTCTGAAAGGCCTTGTGCAATCTTAACCTCACCTTATTCCAACAAAGCCCCCGAAAATCCAACCAGCAGACGCTTACCATTTCCTCATAAAGCCCTAAACACCTACCACCCAAACACAGCTCTCTTTGTCTTGTCTGAACTTGTCTAGGCAAGACAAAGCATCTGCTATAGTGTTATAAACCCCTGGCACATGCACTGCACAAAACATCACACTGAAGCTCAGGCTTCGCAAAACCAAATGTCTTAACAACACAATCACCGCTGGAGAAGAAGTTGTCTGCTGATTAATGATCTGGACTACTGACATGTTGTCACAATGGAAGACCATGCACTTGTCCTACCATTATTTTCCGCCAAAAACCTATCCCACACTGTCAAGTCAGTTCTGTGCCCGCTCTAATAAAGTGCTCCAGCTGTCTGATCCCAGCTTTAGCCTTTGCCAGATGGCGGCAAACAACTCTCCCCATTGGCATGATGGGGCAGGCAAAATTCTACTTCCCTAACAACAATTGCAATGTAGTGTAGTGCAGTGTAACTTTTGTCTTAACCAACACCTCCTGCACTGCCATCTGAAGGTCTGTCAACTTAGCCTCAGGTAGCCGGCACTCCATCCGCCCCAAATGTATTTCGATCCCCAAAAAACACAAAGTCTTGACCGGCCCCGCTGTTTTGTCTGCCACCAGCGGAACCCTCGAACTCTGCAAACATCTCCACCAGCAAAGTAAGCAACACTTTGCACCCTCTAGCTGGATCAACGCACTAGAAGTCGTCCAGAAAATGTATGACTGACTTTGAACCCGAAACTTCCTGGATGAACCACTCCAAAAAGGCCTGCCTCCCACACCAGTGCCATCATTGCATCAAATGAAGTGTACGACACAGACGTCAGAAAGGCATCAATATCGTCATTTACCGACGCTTAATGTGCCTAAACTTCCCCTCCTCTTTTTTGGCACCAACCCCAGCGGAGATCCCTTCACTGCCAGTTGATGATTTGAGGGTAATGGACCCAAAATCCTACCAAACGCCACCTCCTTTTGCAACTTGTCCCTAACAACCTCAGGACACTCTGCCACCGACTTCAAATTTCCCACAAAACATGCCCACACCCCTTCTCTGAAATGAACCTGGAACCCTTCCTTTAAACTCTCTATCAACAAACCGGCCTTCTCCTCTTTTGGATACTTCTTGAGCCACGGCATCATGGCGTTGAGTCGCAACGGCGTCCTCCTCGTTCTGAGCACCGTCCCCTGCCCGCTACTGTTGACCTCTCCCTCTCTTGAAGCATCTGGGCAACGGATGGTTGGCCCCTCCGCACCCCGAGCACTCGTGTCTAAACACGCAAGATGCCCCCCAGGTGCACAAGCTTTCATTATAGCACCAGCAAACTCCCCTCTTGAAATCGCCTCATGGGCCCCCAGATTTTCCCCTGTCAGGCCCTGCCAGAAAGGACGGGCCCGCCATTGGCACTCTTCCAAAATAATAACCCCTGACAGGTCCCCTAGGCGCTGTCATCAACCTCATCCACAAGGCTATGTCCCTGTGATCCCACTCCAAAGACGGCTGCACAGCCATCAGCTGACGAAACAGTTTGTCGTACCATAGCTATGCCATTCCCCCGCGCGTTTTGTATGCCTCCCATATGGTCTCAAAATAACACCACTGCCCAGAACAGCACTCTGGGTGCTTCTTGACGACCATGCTTCCCAGCACCGCAAACGCGTTCAGCCAATTACCAAACATTCGAAGAATCAACCTGATTCACCTGCGCTCCCCATCTTCCTCCTTCCTATGCTCCTTCCCTTTTTTTCCACCGCTCAATGCTAAAATGCTCTAGCGGCAGCAAAGTCAAAATATCAATATTCTCCCTCTTCCAAATTTTTTCCTTCACCTCTAACTTTAAGAGGCATGCCAAAACAAACATACATGCTTGTCTTCGCTGCATCCGACATGGAAGCGACTTTTTAGTGGTGTCCTCCTTCTCCATCTGCACCCCAGTTTCAGCCAAGCTCCAAGCCACCTGCTCAGAAGCCACACCCATTGTTTCAACAACACCCGATGGTTCAAGCCCCCAGCTACCATGCCCTCTGCAGGCCCCTACTGGCCCTGATCACTGCAACCCCCCAGATTCCTCTCCCACTTTTATTAACCACTGCACTTCCTGCAAAATCTTTTGTTGTGCCCCAATTCAGAACACCTAGACTCTGACAGACCTACCCCACTATCATGTCCCAATGTGAAATTTGTAGCCATGTGTGTAGGTGCCAGTGGAGCTGTAGATCCACCTGGATGGGCAGCGCCACCAACTCCTGCTGCCACCGTGGTACTGGTAACTCCCGAGCCGGCTCCTGATCCTGGCAGGGGCAGCAGTCCAGCCGCAACTGCTGCTGGCCGAGGTGCTTGTCCCACCTCTAAGGGACCCGGTGTGGGCATCAGCTCCATCACAGCTTCTCCAGAAGCTGGCGGAGGAGCTGGTACTCAAACTAATCCTGGGAAGGCCGCACCCAAGGCCCTGCCGCAATGTCTCCAGGATAGCCGCCTCGGCGCTGCTGTCAACCTGTGACGGGAAAAGAACAGACGAGAGACCGCGCACATAGGACTGATCCCCAGCCTGACCGTCTCTGCTGCCACCGGGCGCCTCTGAAATCGGCACTACTCCCTTCCCCCCTACCCCCTTGACTTCTTGTACACTCCTGGAAAAGGGGAACTCCCTCCCCCACCCCCGCCTGCTTCCCACCCTGCATGTCTCTGGGCTCTCACTCATCTTCCTAGAGGGAGCGCCATCTTGCGGTCTCACCTCCGCCCAACAGCAGAAACGAGCCCTAGCTGCTTCGCCTGGCCTGGCCTCAGGTGACTCCTCCTCAGACCCGCTGCTGCCTCGGCTCCTGTGGCATGATTCGCCCCCCGCTTCTCCAGGCCTAACCTGCGGCACCCTTTTTCTGGTGCCGCCACCTCCTCCCGCCCTCCTGGGACCTCGAGCACTCACCGCTGGCCTGGTGATGTCTGAACTGCTCATCCTCCTCTGGTTTCCACTCCGCTGCGCTCAGCCATACGCTGCGGCCTCCGGAACTGCTGCACTCTCAATGATTCTCCGCGCTGATCCCCCACTGCCATCCACCCGACCGCCGCACAGCCTCCTCCACTGAACCGGCTCCAGCTACAATTCCTGCCCCCCGACAGGGACCTCAAAGGGCTAAGTAGTTCTGGAGGCCTGGAACGCCTCAACCTTGCTGGCCGTCCAGGTAAGGCACCCCTGCTTGCCCCAGGATTTGCATCTGCTCCCTTATCCAAACGGGTCCCCTAGCCTCTGCCTGCTCCCTCATTCTAGCCATAAATGCTTCTAACTCGGCCAAACTAGCCTCACTATCCCTATGATACTCCAACAATTTTCTAAAGCCAAGAAGATGACTTCCCTTACCTAAGTGCCTATATATTTCCCATCTCTAGCTCCTCCCCCCTATTAAAAAAAACTAGTCAGCCGACACCGCTAATAAGCCATCCCCCACTCAACTCTGGACTCCCAATCATTTCCCTGGGCCGCTCGGGGGGTTCAGCGCCCGGCCTTCAGGGGCAGCCGGCTCCTACCCGTGCATGCCATTTCCGTTCACGTAGCTAACATTCCACACTTCCAACCGTCGCCACTGTACACAAGGACTTATGCACTGATATATAGAGAGGGATATTATTAGAAGATTTGATGTTTTTTATTATTATAATATGGTAAAAATTTGAGGCGTGGCCAGGGAGTAATTGAGGGTTCTTGGCTTAGGGGGATTGCCGCGGCACGCTACGCGTCCCTCTTTCCCTTCCAGAAATGTTGGGAGGTATGGGCAAAAATGTGTTCAGTGGTCTTTACACACAAAAAGCTACTGGTAAGGCTCTGCTTTTCTGTCGACCTCTTAGCCATGTACCGTGTAACATGGAAACTGTATTTATCAGGCAAATGTTTCAAAACTGTTGTCTGTATGAAAACAGCCCACAGAAACCAAGTACAGCACAGCTTTCACTTCACTATAGCAGCCTGAGTAATAAAAGCTGAACTTTCATTGGTTAATTACTATGTGCAACAATCACAGGTTTTTTTTAACAGCATTAATAAATGAGGCCTGCAGTATAATCTATGGTGTCAATTATTAACACCATATTTGTCAGAAGTTTCTGGAGGTAAAACTAGTTGCCCTTGGAAACCAATGAAAGCTACGCTTTCATTTTAAACACAGCTGTGGGAAATGAAAACTGAAACGTTGATTGGTTGCTATGGCACAGAACAGAACTGCCTCTGACACTCGAAAATCTCCCCTAGTGAGTACATGATATATTTCCAGTATCTGCCCAGCAAAGAGAATCAGCAGGTATATAGTGTAAGATAGAGGGCACACTACAGACAAAAAAAGTTACATTTATTTTTCTGAGGGGAAGTGTTGTGACGACAAAAACCTAATTGTGGTAGGAATGAAAATAGAGCTGCGATAATTGCTATGTGCACAGTTTCTTTACACAATGGGGCTCATTTACTAAGGGCTGACCGAGTTGCATTTTTGTCAGGTTTCCCGTCGATGCCGTTTTGCCCCGGGATTTCGCCGCACGCGATCGGATTTTGGTGCATCGGCGCCGGCTTCACCGCACGCGACAGAAATCGGGGGTGCGGGCCATCGGACAACCCAACCAATTCGGACAAGGCACGGGATTTAACAATTAGAAATGTGTCGTGACATGCACTTACAAGCACCGGATACAGGAACTCTGGCACACGATCTTAGGGAATCATGGCAGACCCTAATCCTCGTTGGACAACGCACTGTGGGATCGAGACAGGACGGGGTAAGTAAATCTGCCCCAATATTTATGAGGCCTATCCAGTATCTCCTCGAATTATTACATCACCGTTTAGTAGGGTGAAATGTTAAACATGAACCTGATTAACGGAGGGTATACACTCACCGGCCACTTTATTAGGTACACCAGCTAGTACATGGGTTGGACCCCACCTTTTGCCTTCAGAACTGCCTCAATTCGTGTATGGCATAGATTCACAAGGGCTGGACAGCATTCCTCAGAGATTTTGGTCCATATTGACATGATGGCATCACACAGTTCCGGCAGATTTGTCGGCTGCACATCACATGCAGCATCTCCCGTTCCACCACTCCCAAAAGCTGCTCTATTGGATTGAGATCTGGTGACTGTGGAGGCCATTTGAGTAAGTGAATCATGTGTCATGTCAAGAAACCAGTCTGAGATGATTCCAGCTTATGGCATGGCGCATTATCCTGACTGAAAGTAGCCATCAGTGTTGGGTACATTGGGTCATAAAGGGATGGACTGGTCACAACAATACTCAGGTAGGTTGTGGCTTTGCACAAGGATGCTCAATTGTACCAGGGGCCCAAAGAGTGCCAGAAAAATATTCCCCACACCATGGACACCACCACCACAGCCTGAACCGTGATACAAGGCAGGATGGATCCATGCTTTCATGTTGTTGACGCCCAAATTTCGTGACCCTACCATCCGAATGTGCGCAGCAGAAATCGAGGCTCATCAGACCAGGCAACGTTTTTTTTTCCAATCTTCTACTGTCCAATTTCGATGAGCTTGTGCAAATTGTAGCCTCAGTTTCCTGTTCTTAGCTGAAAGGAGTGGCACCCGGTGTGGTCTTCTGCTGCTGTAGCCCATCTGCCTCAAAGTTCGACGTACTGTGCGTTCAGAGATGCTCTTCTGCCTACCTTGGTTGTCACGGGTGGCAATTTGAGTCACTGTTGCCTTTCTATCAGCTCGAACCAGTCTGCCCATTCTCCTCTGACCTCTGGCATCAACAAAGCATTTCCGCCCACAGAACTGCCGCTCACTGGATGTTTTTTCTTTTTCGGACCATTCTCTGTAAACCCTAGAGATGGTTGTGCGTGAAAATCCCAGTAGATCAGCAGTTTCTGAAATACTCAGACCAGCCCTTCTGGCACCAACAATCATGCCACATTCAAAGGCACTCAAATCACCTTTCTTCCCCATACTGATGCTCGGTTTGAACTGCAGGAGATTGTCTTGACCAGGTCTACATGCCTAAATGCACTGAGTTGCCACCATGTGATTGGCTGATTAGAAATTAAGTGTTAACGAGCAGTTGGACAGGTGTACCTAATAAAGTGGCCGGTGAGTGTATATGATTGTATAAAATATAACATGACAAGAAAGGTGTGTGATTTCCCTTTAAGACTTGCTGCTGTGTGAGTAATTGTGGCAGCAGCCAATAGGATTGCAGGGCTATATTTTAAGGCAAGGAAAAAACATTAATTGGTGCCAGTCGGTAAACGCTTGCGGACAATCAGATGAGGGCTTTTCTTAAACTCCTGGAGTTTAAACCCATCAGACACTTCATAGCCTGGGATAGCAGACAGACATTAACACACAAATACCTCCTGGCAGCCATATTTGAGTATTTCAGAAGAGCAAGACTCCCCACTCACAGTACAAGTACTACTTTTTCCCAGCAATTTACCTCGCAAGTCACTTTGAGGACAACAAACCGAGCATCTGCAGAGTCATCTTCCCCTGTGCCTTAGGACCATACTTTTTTTTTTAACACACGCCAATTTTTCCATCATCGCAAACTGATGTTCCAGCAAATTGGATTCAAAGCTTTGGTAGACGTGCACACCCGTCATCAGCTAATGACCCAATATCGCACATGGACAAGAAAAAAACCACCCCTGTAGTCAGTCAGTTCCAGCACCCAAGGAAGAGCAAAAAGAGCAAAAAACTTCAGTCGAGCAAGAGGAAAGTCTATAAGAAAGTTACAAACATCTCTTTATCTACTGCTCACAGAATGCAGGATGACAGCTGCAAGAACAACATGGAGAAGACCAGGAACCAGTATGGATGAACCCACTGCACATAACGCACACACAACTCAATCACTGTAGGTAGTCACATGCAGTCTCTGAAGGCAGGTACATACACCCCTACTACACACATGCTGTGGCGTTACCTCCCTTAAGGTACATTCACACGGCGGTATGCCCGCCGTGCTGGGATACCGCCGTGTGCTGGAGAGGAGGAGGAGGTGACCCCTCCTCCCTCCATAGAGAATAGCGGCGCACGGCCGCACACACGCCGAAAGATAGAGCATGCTCTATCTTTTTGCGGTGTGTGGCCCGGATCGGTGCCACACATGTGTGGCACCGTATCTGGCCCGCACCGCTATTGCCGTCTATGGGGACGTACATGCAGCCGCAAATTTGCGGCCGCATGTACGTCCCCGCAGACGGCTATGTGAATGTGCCCTTCGTATGCCCAGAGTCAGGGCACTAGAGAGGCCATGGTTTCCCTGCAGGTTTTATCCACACATTTTTTTTTCCTATTTTGAGCTACTTACATTAAACATTTTTAGAAAAAAAATACATTACAATGAAATGTCACAGTATTTAATTCGCTATACTGAGTTGTTTCTTTTATTTCTATAAATGCATGTAAAATGTTCCAATAAATATTTCTATTACTTATTGAAATAAGTAATAGAAATATTTAATTATTTTCATAGAAAAAGTTAATAATTATTCGGTGGCTAATATCTACTATTGCTTGAGTAGGTGTTTGCTCCCAGCTCCACCATTCAGCCTCTGCTCTCTGCCTCTCTGATGTTGGCAGGAAAGACATGAGGATATCATAGTGCCCACTGGCTTCTCAGCTGAAGGAAGCAGAGGAGCTGGGGGCAAACTAGAAAAAGTGACATAATTTATTTATTTGCAGCAAAAAGAAAAAAGGGACATTATTATTGGACTCAGTGGGGGGAATTAGTACACCACTCTTAAAATTTCCCCTGCTGGCGGACCTGTGCCTATATGCATAGTCCTGGCGGAGTGTTTTGCTTTGTCTTCCGACTGGTCTAGGGCCCAACACATCCATAGTGACGTGCGGGTCGTACAAACCAGAAAAAGTATCTGAGAAAGGGAAATTTAAATGGTTTCTTTGCCAGAAAACTGGCATAAAAGCAATAGTAAATCTGGGCCAGTTTCTGAGCACTAGGGGAAGGGGTGGGCCGTGCACCAATTTTCTGACGGACTTTGCATGCTCTTTTCGGTGGAAATGTGTGCGCCACATTTGTATCATTTTGTAGCACGGCTGCACTATTCTTCATGCGACCCAAATTTCTGCACTGAAAGGGACAGATTTAACATGTTAACAAGTCTGACAGAAATGTGTTGCACAGCCCATCTTGGCCCAAGGTGCACCAAAAAAAAGCGGTGCACTCTGTTGGAGCAGTGCAGAGGGCGTCAGATTCATGAAGAATGAGTGCCAGAAATCCTGAATCTGGCACCCTCTGCACTATACACAGGACTGTTCTTAGTAAATGTGCCCCAGTGTGTGCGTACTATGGGAAGGGGTGGACTCTAGGGCATTGTGTAAGGGGAGGGATAAGAGGCATGTGCAAAACTCCTGGCAATGCATAGGCAGGCTGGTAGTTGCGAATAGCGCCCTCTCAAGTCATGAGCTGTTAGGGAGATTGATCACCTCTCTAGAAAGTTTCTAGAATCTGAGATGTATTGCAATTGCAGCTATAGCTACTGCCTAGTAAGGCAACAGTTAATTGGTATATGTAATTAACCAATTATGTGGTCAGAGTAGAGGGCCTTACCTCATGGTCTGTCTCAGTAGAGTCAAGTCAGAGTGAGCAGCAGATGCACTTCTAGTGCATCAGGCCTACTGCCTAGCAAAAAGGGCAAGTCCCAGAATGCCCAGAACTGCAGCTTCCACCACTTGGACTCAGTTCCATCTGAACCAGCCCAGTCTGCATCTACTATAAGGCTGTGGACCAGCTCTCCATGACCATTCCAGCTTAAAGGATCTGCTGTTATTGTTCTGGCCGTTGCCTGTTAAATAAAGAACTGTAAGTTGATTTTGCACAACATTGCCCACGTCTGATCCATGGATATGGCTGCTGACCACCACAGGCTTCCCCATCCATCACCCAAGGGATTCATCCTACAGACACCTGAGTGGTTTGCTCAGGGAGAAAACATTACATCAGCCTATCAGCCTCCATATTTCTTGCAGACACCCCCTGCGGGAGACCTACCAGGCTGTAGGCCAGTCCTCCGGTCCCCATACCAAGCACCATGACCACAGCGTGCCCAGCGGCGCTATATAAATAAAGGAATTATTAAAAACATTGCAAAGCAAACCCCCAAGCTCCCAACAATTAAAAATAAAATAAAGTGTGTTCACACCACAATAAACAAGGTATATATGTGTTATTGTGAATAAAGTATTCACAATGTCTAAAGTAAATGCAGAGAAAATGAAACGAGAGGGAAACCTATAACGCAATATAAAGTCAGACGGTTGCTTACCATTAATCCCATGGTAGAGACGCTTGAGTGTATACAAAGTAAATCCTTACAGACATGATTAAGGAGTGTGGTTTTCCTGGAGTTGTCCCCTCACTACACCACATGTTTCACATTCACTTTCTCAAGGACAGGCTGTGGGGAGAAGTGTACCAGAAAGTCGTCTATTTAAAGAGAGAGAGAATTTTTAAATCATTTTATTACTTTCTGTAAAGTCAAACGTGTACATCCACTAAGATTACAATGCCTTTAAACAATTTGGGACAGTGAATATAATTATATCATGTCTTTGATATCTTCTAATTGGCAATACATCTGTGGATATATTTTAAGGCACACTTGAAAGACACTGCTCCTTTGTATAAAATCATGGGAATATCTAAGGAAATCAGCCAAGATTTCAGGAACTGTGGACTTGCACAAGTCTGGTTCATCCTTGGGTGCAATAAGTTGGTGAGTGAAAAATGGAAGTGGAAAAACTAAAAAAGGCCAAGTCGTTAAGGGGTTAAGGGTCCAGCTATCCACATTGAATCACCCTTCTTGATTTCTGTAATCTCACTCTTCTGCTGTCATTTGTTTACTTTCTTAACTTGCACTGTCATTCTTACAATGAACTACATAAAACACTGATCCATGCTATTTAATAGTTGCTAAATAGATAATAATGTACTCAGGAGCAATAAGATGTTCAAGGTTCAGGTCAGTCAGGTACCCAGGAGCTGAATCACCGTAATGACACATTACACACAATAGAATGCTAAGGGCTGAGTTAAATAACAATAATTTACCGCAACAATATGACATTCAGAAGCCGGATTACTGCAATCATATTGTTCAGTTTAACAAGTCATCAAAAAGATCAATTACTATAATACATATGGGAGAGAACACTATGGCACTGGAAAGATTGGCTACCACAGCCATATAGGGCATCAATACTGAATTACATACATTATTTATAAACTACAAGTGAGGCCAAGATTTAGCCAATAGCAATTGCAAACACAGAAAAGCATAGAGATTGCAGAAGGTAGATTTTTTGGCCCATTCTGTATCATATGATGAAAGCGACTATAATGATTGATTAGGCAGGAACATGTAGTATCTTATAGCTCTTATATAAAGAACATCATTTACTGGATAATACCATACAGTGCATATACAGGGTGAGAGGGCTCAGGCAAGGTCATGAATGAGTGCCAAAGAGTGCTCAAATAAATAGTGCTCCACACAGTCGAGATTTATCATACACTGGAGCTCCTTGGGCTGAAATATGATGTCTGAGAGCAAAACTGTTCTAGACGTCCTGGCAACCAATCAGAGCTCAGCTTTTATTTTTCCTCAGCAGCTGACGATAAAAGCTGACCCCCCCCCCCCCCCAGGTTTTGTACAGTACATAGGCTTATGTACACCTCTCCAATAGTTTTAGTGCCTCTTCTGAAATCACTTCCATTGTTTTAGTTCTCTTTCTAAAGTTATGTGCCACCTGCTCTGATGGCATTAGTGCCTTTTCCTGCCCCCCCCCCCCTTTCCGCAGGAATGCCTCAATCAGTAAGAATGGTATGGGTCAAAGCAATTCCAATCAGAGTCTGTACCTCCATGTTTGTCCTGCAGTCCCATGAGGTTTAAAATATTTCTAATTACTAATATTAATCCTTGGCTGCAGAGACTGTAGAAGGATGCCTTGAGTCACTCAATACCTGTCTGGTGAAAAGTGTGTGTCAAATGTGTGCATGCCCACAGATGGGGCACACATGCCATAGGTTCACCACCACTTGTTTTGATTATCCCAAACCAATTCCTCAGTGTGACAAGATAATTAGTGCTGTAATAATAATAATTTCTTTATTTATATAGTGCACACACATTACACAGCACTGTACAGAACTTGCTGAATCAGTCGCTGTCCCCATGGGGCTCACAATCCAATCAACCTACCAGTATGTTTTGGAGTGTGGGAGGAAACCAGAGGACACGGAGGAAACCCACAGAGAGAACATACAAACTTAACACGGGGTGCCGGCTGTAACTAATAGCCGGCACCCCAGTGTAACACCCGCGATCGGAGTTGTCTCCGATCGCGGGTGCTTAACCCGTTAAATGCCGCGGTCAGCGCGACCTCGGCATCTAACATGCATCTGGGGGGTCTTTCCCCCACGATCGGCCCCCCCGAACAGTTTTCGGGGGGCGCCGATCGTTGCTATAGCAACTCTGGGGTCCGATCTGGACCCCAGAGTTACTTGCAAGAATTGCCGGTAAGATGGCGTCTGTGACGTCATCTTACTGGCACAGTGCCAGCCTCTGCAAGTGCATAGGCTGACACTGATAATACTCTGCAATACATGAGTATTGCAGAATATTATCATGAAGAAGCAATCAGATGATTGCTTGTTCATGTCCCATCCAGGTTTTGTACAGTACATAGGCTTATGTACACCTCTCCAATAGTTTTAGTGCCTCTTCTGAAATCACTTCCATTGTTTTAGTTCTCTTTCTAAAGTTATGTGCCACCTGCTCTGATGGCATTAGTGCCTTTTCCTGCCCTCCCCCCCACTGCTCTGCAGTTTTAGTGCTTTCCGTAGGAATGCCTCAATCAGTAAGAATGGTATGGGTCAAAGCAATTCCAATCAGAGTCTGTACCTCCATGCTTGTCCTGCAGTCCCAGGTTTAAAATATTGCTAACTACTAATATTAATCCTTGGCTGCCTGAGACTGTAGAAGGATGCCTTGAGTCACTCATTACCTGTCTGGTGAAAAGTGTGTGGAGTCAAAGGTGTGCATGCCTACAGATGGGGCACACATGCCATAGGTTCACCACCACTTGTTTTGATGATTCCAAACCAATGCCTCAGTGTGCCAAGATAATTAGTGCTATAATAATAATAATAATTCCATTACACAGCACTGCACAGAGCTTGCCAAATCAGTCGCTGTCCCCATGGGGCTCACATTCCAATCAACCTACCAGTATGTTTTGGAGTGTGGGGGGAAACCAGAGGACACGGAGGAAACCCACAGAGAGAACATACAAACTGCCATTTCAATGTAAGTAACATTTGAACAATCCCGGCTTTTTCCGTTAAGTTTCGGTACCTACTATAAATATTGTTGAAAAGAGAATTTCAACCATGGAGAAAACCACTGTGATTAACGGAACTTTTACATGTACTGGGAGAATTTATAGCATGTTTCTAGGTGAGATATCTATTTAGTGTTAAAAGCTAAATTATAGTACCTTCCTTCAAAACCAGTCAAAACTTATACATAGATAAACACTCTAACACCATTCACACAGAGGTTTGCCAGCTCTGGACCCCCCCCCCTTACAACCGCCACACACGCACCCAGGCGCTCCAAAATGAGAACGCACTTATATTATGATACTCAATTTTCTTATTAAATACAGAATTGCTACGTTTCATGACTGATTTATAGATAAGGTATACATGAGAAATAGGTTAGAGGGAACCTACATTTTATGCTGAAATCTCCACCAGCTGTATTACACAGAGTCTTCTTAATGTTACTCTGTTCAAAAGATAAAACTCTAAAACGTAAGACTTCAACTCAAAAAGACACCACAAACTATGGCAACCATAAAATTGTAATGACAATATATTGGACCCACTTCCCAATAAACAGTGCTATGGGTGTATTACCTATGAAACATGACACAGCCATGAGAAAGTCCGCCATCTTGTATCCCATGATACAAATCACCTTTATACATTCAATAAAAAACCTTAACTAGGCAAATACAACCTTAGCAAACACAAATTCCAATTTCGTTTTGTTTACCGAAGATTGCCTCAACCCCAAGAATTTTTTTTCTGCTTTTTTCGTGACCTTAGGAATGGTTTAAAATTGTAATAAGTTAAAGACCCTTTTGTTCATTTTAGTATTTTTTTGGGGGATGATACATCAAAACAAATTTTTTTTTGGGTGAATATCGATTACATTGTTTTTTTTTCTCATGCTTTAAACTGAACTCAAAATTCATTCCCTACGTGTATATTGTCGTTGGTGGGTTCATGACACTAATGTAGATTAATATTTGTTGGGTAAACGGGGCGACTAATGGCAAAAAGTTGGCGACATTGAAGGCCAAGGGCTGTATTATTGAGAAGTTGCTTATGAGAAGATCCGGGACGGCAGTTCTTTAAAGAAGATGTGGGATAATGTGTGTGTGCTGATAGATCTATGCTCGTATGGGGGCTACGAGATGCCTAGACGATGTTTTGGCTCTTGATTCCGGATCAAGTTCCATTAATTAGTGTATGTTAGTAGATGTGATTCCTAGTTAGACCCCAGTCATAAGATTTATACAAGATGAAAACGAAAAAAAAATATATATATATAAATTTTAGCTTCCTTTTTCTATTAGTCTATCATACCCAAAAGTAATATCCTATATATGATCCCTGTGGTCTGTAGTCTCCCGATAAAAAACAGTAGGCTGTGGCCCCCAGAGGATTATGAACTGTAGTCCTCTGTGAGACTTGTCATCTCTACCCATACAGCATTGTGCTTTTTTTTTTGTAATTATATAAAGGGAGTAATGTGCACTATTTTACTTTCACTTTCTAGGGACACACAATGTCTTCTTTGGTTACCAACCACCTTTTGTTGCCGTTTAGGCGGGCGACAACCAGGTGATGGTATAAGGTGACACAACAAGGATCTCAGGCCGATTTTTTGGCTGTTAGGTCGTCTGAATGTACAATGTGTCTACCTTGGCGGCCTCTAGATGCAGGTAACTGGATGATACCACACACAAATGGGGAATATGCTTTTTGTGACCCCCCCCCCCGCTTCATGTACTTCAGAATGTTGTTTTTCATAAGAAGACAGGTAATGGGGGACGCATATGTATATCCCATGCAGTCTACTAACATTGTTTGAAGAAAGGTGGAATAAAATCAACTAGATTTTTAAGTAATCTTAAATAATGGACATTAAATTAATAACAAAAAAAATAAAATCCACCATGCAACTCCATAAGACCACAGAGTGAGAAGTTGTAAGAACTAAAACCCTACGCTTGTAATAACACAAGGCTTCCACCTCAACTACCCAGCCCATATTTTTATGTGTCTGCTTTACACATCACATTGATAACTGTCTGAAAATAGTGATTACGTAAGAGCCCTCTCTGAATTCATCTTATACTACAGTGTTCCTGACTTTTGGGTCTCATATACAGCGCTTAACCTAAATATCTGACTATAAGCCAGAAAAAGATGAAAACACATACTGTGCCCTTATTATTGTCAGGGCTTTGCTCTATATCACCACCATGCAGAACGCACTGGGACACAGAAACAATAGACCCATATACCGAAGGCAAATGGGGGAGGACCCAAACTAATAAACTTTAATTTGCTCATAAGCCTCCTCTGTGTCTATGGTGTGTACACGTGGAATGCACCAAAGCTCAGAAAGTGGTTACATTATGGTTGTAATGGGCAAAACACTGGAAAGAGCATCATCCCAAACCTGTGCCTCTCCTATGGTGGCAAAACTCCCAGTCACCGGTTGGAGGCACCGGGTTCTCGAGAATGTGGCTATGTTTTCCAGCTCATGTACATGATGCTCCATTGAAGACTTCAGAAAACTTTTTGAGAGCACTGTGGAGATCCAGTAAATACAAAGGACAAGACCAACTTTTCCCGAAGATTGGGACATTCCAACATTAGTGATCTCCACCTGTTTGATCACTATTTTATACATGTCCATGTTGGGCGTCAGAAACAACCCACTTCTCCTTGCACTGCATCTAAAAAGAAACCCTACTGCTGGTGTCCTGATGAAAACTAAAATAGACAATTAACCAGCTAAAGTCACGGCAGCGGGGAAAACAAAAATATCTAAAGTGCCAAACATGCAAAAGATTTTTTTTATGTGCCACATAAGTCCAAATGCATCAAGAAAATGGTCTTGAATTTGCCTTACGGAGGTGTTTGCTATAAGTTCGAGACAGAGCGGAGAGACGAGACCTGAATGGCCAAAATGGACAATGAATGGTTTTCGTAGCTTGTCCTACTCTTGGTTGCTGAATATCATAGCATAGAAGCAGCATGAGCGGGAGGTGCCAGCATATACAATAGCAGGCTAGTAGCTCTCTCCATGGATGTGCGTATTGAAAGTTCAGAGATAGCTCGGAGGTGACAATGTTTACGTGGCACCGGGTTCATCCAGCAGGAATGTCTCGGCACTGGACGAACACACCGGATGCAGCCCTACCCCCCATTTTGCTGACAATATGGCTTTATACTTTATCATCATAACAATAGATGTGACTGACTTCCATCCCTCATTGGCCATCTTCTTCCTCAACCACACCCGCCTTCTCAGACACGCTGGCCTCAGTATTGTCATCCCCCTTTCTGGACGTCATCTCCAGGTTCAGTTGAATCTCCACATGAAACTGAATGTAATGATACTCTGCGATCAACCGGTGGCACCAGCGTAAGAGACTCCACTCTGAGCGCATCAGTATTTTTCATCCGATATAGGAGATGGTCTGGCTGGGGAGCTGGAGTCAGGCTGGGGGCCAAAATTGGTTATTTCACCATCTGCCTTAGCAGGAACTTTTCCTTTCTAAGCCGTGTGCTGAGCCTCATCGACGACTCCACCTGCTCTGTATGGTCATTGGAGGTTGGTCAGGAATGGGAGACTCATCTGGTAAGAGGAGATGCCATCATTAATACAACGATATGACATTTGGCTTCATTTAGCACAGTAGAATAAAAAAACTGAAGAGTCACAAATACTCATAGACATAAAAACGTTAACAAAACAAGCAGACAGAGGTCAAGGAGTAGAAAACAAAAGGAAGATGAATAAGGTTCTGTTCACACCATATAATTTAGGTCAGAATTGTATAAAATAATCATTGAATCTTTGTTTGCTGAGGTTCATGAATTAAAAGTAATTATCAATCATGAAAGTCTAATCATAAATGGCTGCTGTGGTCACATGGTCGCCATACATTGCTGAATACTTCGGTCCCCGATCAGGTCTAAATATGGGTAGTGGGGCATAAGGCATTTCTGGCCACCAGAGTCACACTGACTTACAGTAGTGTCTAATCTCCAACTGGCTGTGCAGGAGGCTCTGTAGTCCCTAGTTTATGCAGACTATGATCAAAGTTTATGCTTTATTCCACATTTTAAAAGCTTACAATCGCATAGAGGGATCGTCTGACGATTTTCAAGACTTCTATTAAATGTCCTCTGTCCTAGCCATGTAGTAGCAGCTATAGCAGGCGCCTCACACAAAGCCACGTCTTACTCTAAACCCCCTCCTCAACCTCCCCTCACCTCAGAAATCTCTTTCTCTTCATTCACCCTCTCGCTCGGGAATTTTAGGATAAAATTAAAGTGTATTTTTTTTTAAAAAGGTTACTATTTTTTTTTAGGGTACTTTAAGCCCAGGCATCTGAAATGTTCACTACCATAAAATTGCAATACTGCAATTGCAGTACATATGTGTTTTTTACACACTGATTATTAAAATGTGCCACTGGCACTGTAAAGAATCTGCATAAACTATACAGCCTCAACTTTTCTCAAAAACCTAAGGCTATCATGGCAACTGATCGCTGCTCCCCCATGACATCACAGGGAGTATTAGTCAAAACAAGGTGGTGGCACAATGTGCCACCAGTGGCAATCAAAGGTTACAACTGATTGAGATACACCATTCGCAGGTGTTAGCATGGTGTTTTGCTGCAATTGCAGCAAACCCATGTCTGTATGACAAGGGCTCACAATTCTTCATATATGCTTCGGAGCGTTAAGAGGTCGATTTGCAATAATTTTTAAAAGCTTTTTTGGCAAACCTAGGGATAAAGCTAAAAGAAGAGCAGTTCACTTAGAGGGGGCAGACAACCAGTTGTCTATGTCTATGGTTACCACATCCTTGATCCTGTGATAGATCCCTTTAAAGAAACTAACCCCAGGATAAGGATTGTAAACCACACCTGATATACTGGTGTGTGCCCCTGCTGTCAGGTTCCACTCTTATGCCCTTGTTTTTTAGAAAAAACAAGTCTTTAAAAAGTATGCAAAAAGTCTGCATTCCATCAGTTCTCTCCTGTGTGTGTCTCTCTTCCACTGCTCTGTTATCTCCTCCCATATCCGACCATCCCAGCAGGCTCTGCCTGTGTCTTCACTCCCCAATGCTCTCATTAGCTTCTCCCACTCCAACTATCTCCAGGAGAGTGTGTGTGTCTCTCTCCCCCTCTTCTCCCCATATCTCCTCCCCTTCCAACTCTCTCACATCAGGCCCGATTGAGTCTCCACCGCTCCTATTGCTCCTCCCCCTCCAACTCTCTCCAGCAGCTCTCTCTGCTTGTGCTTCACTCCTCTCTGGTTCACTCGCATTTACTCCTCTCCCGCTTCTCACACTTTTTGTAGTCTGATACCTCTGAGCCACTGTCCACCTTTCTTGACCAGGATAAATTCTAAAGAGGTTTCACAGTGATTGTCAGTTTTATGCACGAACCGGATATTTAGAGTAAGATACCAGGATTTACCTAGTGTGAAGGAAAGCCTATCGCCAGCACAGTCACGCAGAGCACAATACTCTCTACGAATACTATATAAAAATACGTACTGATGATGATCAGCAGTTAGCAAGAACCTAAAAAGCAATGTACATTTTCTAGATTGTTGACATATAGTTATATAAAAGGACATTGACCCCGTGTTAGCCACATACCCGGAATGTATGAAGTGAGATGCATACATTGTACTATATTTACATGAAGGTCTCTTCTCAGGAGGAGGCCAGCAGATCCCTATGAAATACGTCATGCACTGACTAATGATCGGCATTTCTATACTTGGGTCAACACATGTACATTTTTCCGGAAAGTAACCACAGCATCGCACCCTGGCCATATGAAATAGGTTTATAACCACAAGCTTTTTAAAGTAGAGCTTAGGGTCTTATGTGGTTGATCAATGGGAACGAAAGAGAGTATCATTTCCTAACATGGAATGATTATTGAACATGATCATATTACCAGCCGAGCTTATTAGGGGAAAATGCTCTGCCTCTCAGTCAGTGGGTTCTGTTTGTGGTAGTCCTATAAGCTTGTGAATGGGGCAGAGCAGACGGGCATAGTACGGCATGGTCTAATATGAGGTCTAAGGGTCGTTTCACAAGCAGGAAACTGTTCTATAACTCACCTGGATTAACTGGCCACCCCTCATACAGCTGGACTGAAAGGGAACCTGTCATCAGGACACACATTTTTACCTAATGACAAGTTCCCAAAGCCTTTTTAAATATTTCCAATCAGCTTGTATAATTACATTTGTTTCCACCTCATTAAAAGTATAAAACAGATTCTCCCCCTCCCGCCACAAATGCAACAGGAGTCCCGGAGAATTGGCAACCCTCAAGCCAATATCATCTCCCCCTGCGTTGGTAGATCTTCCTGCCTCCCCCTTAGAGATGCGTGCTGAGAAAAATTTGCTTGGAGAACGGGGTCAAACATTTCAGCTTCATAGGCAGGAAGGAAGAGCAGATAATTATGATGATTGCAACCTTGTGCCGAACCCCCCTGTACCTCAATGCATTTCACTATAAGCCAGGTAAACTTTTATGTACTTTCAAAGTGATGGAACCACTAACATTAATTATAAAGCAGATTGGGAATCAGTAATAAAAAAGGCAGGGGAACCTATCATTAAGTGAAAAGATTGATCTGATGACAGGTTCCCGGTAGTGGGTTTATGGCAATCAAAGTTATGATAACAAAGTTGGGAGTCACACTGATTAATTATGATCTAACTTTCTCTCTTCTTACTGCCTAATAATATGATGGAATAAAGGATTGGACATGCCTAGTTTCCACATCCCAATCAGTTGTTCTCAGAGGAGACAGAACACATGTACGTAGAAGCAAAGAAACATTTTTACAGCATAGGAGACAGTTTTTAAAAATGTTTCTTTGTCTCTTCACTTGATTCAACACAATGACAAACATAACAACATCACATGGAAGAAATGGAGGAATAATTAACATTTTGTATATTGCAGAAGAATATTATAGTCTGTTAAAGATAGAGAGTAACAGATGGATGGATAGATAGCAATGGGTTACTGTAACAACTTCAGCTACATTACCCTTGTCAGTAGAGGTATGACTTCTACATTACCAAATCAAACTAAATTATAGACATGATACACTCAAATGTCACCAGTAAAAGTAAATAGCCTTCAAAAACTAAGTTATATGGGATCAAATCCAAATCCATATAGTAACCAATTTTACACACCGTGGTTTTATTCAAGTTTCCATTCATGGTATATAAAAAACTCATCCTGTATTTCACTGTTCAATGGACTCTTAGACTTAACATAATCATGAATATTAGCAAGGAGATTGTCAAAAAGAGATTGGTGGGTCCATTGACTGGTAACCATTAAGGGGTTATCCGGTTTTAAACATTTTTTATGTCCGGGCTGGGGAGGGCTATTAACACAAAAACATGTACTTACCTCCTCCTGTGGCTGCCGATGTCCCCGCGCCGCGGCCTGTCTTCTCTGTGCGCCGGTTTCATCATACACCGGGCACAGGGACTTTCCGGACGGCCAGAATGCTCCCAGCGCACCATCTCCCAGCGCTTGCAACGCTGAGAATAGGGAGCATGGGAGAGCCGTCCACATCGCGGACCGGAAGCTCCCTGTGCGCGGCTTCAGTGCCCTGTAAACAAACAGGGACGGATCGAGTGACCGCGGTGCGGGACACATCAGCGGCGCCGGAGGAGGAAGTAACATGTTTATTATGTTTAACTAGCCCTCCCACCCGGCCATAAGAAATTTTTTAAACCCGATAACCCCTTTAAGGTCAACTTGGTGGCCACTATGCACTGGACAAGGTTGGAAGTCGGAAAGCTCCGTCCTAGGTAGCGTTGTTGGGGAAGCTTACTGCAGAATCCGTCTCACCAACGTCAAATCTTTGATTATGTCTCTGTACAGATCAATTAATTATTAAGGGGTTGTCCAGACCTAAAAAAAAAAATAATGTGGTGCCGCTTAAAAAAAAAAAAAAAAAAAAAACACTTTACTACCTCTGCGTCCCTCCTGGTGTCCAGCGCAGCACCTCTCCGAGCAGCGAGATCAGCCCACCCGCCACCCTCGGCCGGCTGGAAGCTGAATTCGGCGCAGTGGAGGTAGTAAATGTTTATTTTTTTATTTTTTTTTTTTTTTAAAGGTCTCGTACACCCCTTTAAGACTATAAAATCCATACTACTTGAGATAACCAAGTACTAAGCAACATGTGAACTAATATGAATAACAGAATTTTTATGACTCAAATGGAGACTGATACTCCAGAGGAACACAAGTGTGCAGGCGGTTTTGTTACTGTCCGCTGAAACGTTCTCAGTTATCAATGGACAGCTTCATGTATGGGCTGAAGATGCCTACAGTTACATGAGACTCACGTGGCAGGTGCATTTCGTGGCCTAAACCCAGTGTCCTCCGTGACTGTCTGCTCCATAGACTAAGACTCGCCGTCTTTCCTTTCCTGCCAGATCTTACTAGAGGGAAAACACAGTGAAGGTCATAGAGGATTTGAAAGTGGAACATAGGAAAGAACACAAAGGATCATCATAGGTTAAGAGACACGGACACCGCATTCGCACAGACAGTGGAAGCAATACAGGATATGCGGACAGAGGCGAGGACCTAGGGTTAATTGGATAGCAAGACCACCTTACCTTATCGATAAATCCTCCTTACCTATCTTGCCTACATTTTGGGCTCTCATTATGGCTTATTACATGGTAGACTAAATGCTGGTTTAAAAGCTACTCCAATGATCTTCCAAGGTCCCCCATAATTTGGACCCCAACTTATATTACACTTTATTCATGTTTATGCAAGAGAGCATGCAGAATAACCAATGGAAGACGGATGCCACATGAATAGCCTCCAACCCCAGCCTCCACTAACGTGACCTTGGGAGAGCCCTAGTATGCAGCTATAAAAAAATTCCAGATATCTCCCTTACTGGACAGCAAAACAATACTTGATCCTGCCGCGTTTTTGGTGTATGTATGCTCATACATTGGGATTCTTGCAACCCTTTGATGTAAGTATACATTGGCAATCCTCCTGGCATATACTTACAACCAGAGTACCCAACAGTATGAACCTTTACTGCTGCAGGCAGCCACCTACTCTTAGTGCTATCAAAGAGATTTGTAAAAATTGAAACAATGACTTTCTGTAAAAAGAAGAGATGCAAATAGGAACATAATAACTATGACTAAACATCGGTAAAGACAATGCATGGTAAAGTAATCCGTTCATATGTTGGGCAAAGTGAATCTTAAACACTGGGGTGTGGTATATTTGACACCAAGTACAATAATATCCACAACGTTTTAGAAAAGAATGCACACACCCAAAGTACAGAGCAAATATTGTATCTGAATAAAATACAGAAATGACAATACTACAATATAAAAACTACATCCATACAGATACATTGGGTATAGAAATCTAATAGGATTAAAAAAAAAATACTCAAGTTTCATTTAAAGGGGTTGTCCGAGTTTAAAAAAAAAATATATATATGTGGCTGGGAGCGGGCTGCCTAAAACAAAGCGCATTCTGCTTCCGGCCGGACCCGACAACCTTCCGGCCCCCATACACAATGCTGTGTATAGGGACGGATAGGTGGCCACGGCCGGCCGGAAGCTGAATGCAGCGCTGCTCGGGCGGCCATGTTCGTTTACATGGCGCCGGACCGGAGCACTGGATACCGGAGGGCCCCGGAAGGTAAGTACATCTTTATTGTTTTAACAGCCCCGCTCCCGCCAAATATATTTTTTTTCAAAACTCGGACAACCCTTTAAGAATATTTTATATTAAATGTTTCGTTAGAGAACGATACAGATAAAAATAATAATAAAAACTGGGGAGGAGTTCATGAAAATGCCTTAAATATGCCAAAAATCTAAATTGTCTGAAATCACAGCATGTGAGAGCGTCCTCGTCGGGATACATTATTTACGGGTGAGTGCAATCATATTTAAAGGGGCATTCTCATTACAGCAAATTAATGTCATTCTTTTTATTATCAAAAGTTATACAATTTTCAAATATACTTCATGTATCAATTCCTTAGTTTTCTTTAGATCTCTGCTTGCTGTCCTTCTATGGAAAGCTTCTATGTTTACTACTAGTGGTCAGAAATCTGACCATGGTCACACAGGTGCACAGCTCTGATTACTGCCTGTGTTATAATGAGCTGTGCACCTGTGTGACCATGGTCAGATTTCTGTCCACTAGTACCAAACAGACGTATTCCAGGACAACAAGACGTATTCAAGGACAGCAAGCAGAGATCTAGAAATCTGAGAAATTGATACAAAAAGTATATTGGAAAATTGTATAACTTTTTATCATACAAACAATAACAATTTTTTGCTGAAACGGGAATACCCCTTTAAGTATTTCTATACCCTGTATATTTTTAGAGTTTCGGTGGATTGGACTATTTTAGAAACCATCTGTTCTTTACTCTCTATTATGGGTGTCCACATTCTGCACTGATGTTGAGTTGTTGGATACAATAGTAATGAATACATTTTCATACTAATCCTTAATCTTTCTCTAGAAGTGAGGAGTAAGAGGATGTGCAAATATAAACTACAGTACCACAGCAGAATTATAGTGACCTAATGTCCACGCAACTAGAAGAAGTTCATGGGGGGTAAAGTTTTTATATTCTGGAGCGCTGCGCTACACATAGGAGGAAGCATGGATAGCGTGGACTGTTGGAATAAGGGTAGTAAAGGTGAAGGCACAGGGGAACATGAGAAAGCTGGGATTTTATGGACGGTATTGCTAGACAGGAAAGGTGTTCACATTGTTGAAAATTCCTTATTTTGAAGCCATATAAATACGCAATATTATAATTTGTGGTCAATTGTGAGAATTTATCTGAAACCATCCCCAGGATAGGTGATAATTGATCAGTGGGGGTCTGACATCTGGGACCGTCATGGATTACAAGAACGGACCAACATGAGAACAGAGGTCACAGTCGCACTAAATGAGTGGAGCGGCAGGTGCATGCCGGCCGCTACTCCTTCAGTTTCCTGAGAATTGTCCCCTGGTACTCCGGATAGCTGGGTTTCTGTTCTTCCGAAACGGATCTCTCTTACTGATTTTACCTGGCTTACAAGTGCCAGGCAGGTAATTTCTCCAAAAATGTTTGCAGTTGAACAGCATGTTACATAGTTTATATGGTTGAAAAAAACACTTGACCATCAACTTCAACCAAGGGAATGGAAGGGATTGGATGAGGAAGGGATTTAGGGGAAACAATTCTATGGGGCACATGTATCAGTTTTTTTGCTACCACTTTTTCAGGTTCCATGAAGTTGGCCTACTTAATCATTGCAATGTATCTTATGCATTTTCACTTTGTAATGCATGTGATGAGTTGCCTGTTTTGTCTCACTTTTGAGACTTTTTGTGATGTGCGACTTTTTAGTCCCAAATACAGGCAGTCCCCGGGTTACATACAAGTTAGGGTCTGGAGGTTTGTTCTTAAGTTGAATTTGTATGTAAGTCGAAACTGTATATTTTATAATGGAAGTTCTAGACAATTTTTTTTCTTTTGCCCCAGTGACAATTGGAGTTTCAAAATTTTTGGTGTAATTGGACCAAGAATTATCAATAGAGCTTCAGTACAGACACCTTACAGCTGATCATTGCGTCTGGGACATAGTAAAGCATCCAAGAGCTTCACCAGAGGTCACAGTGGGCAGAGGGTCCGTCTGTAACTATGGGTTGTCTGTAAGTCGGGTGTCCTTAAGTAGGGGACCGCCTGTAGTTGTTTACCAAAAGTAAGTCTGGGTCTAGCCTGCTCTGTTTTGGGACTTATTAGGTGCAAGAATGAGATAATTTCAGAGGCGAAAATTCTCACAAGTTGAACAAACATCTGGGCTACAAAAGATAAATCCGGCATTACATCCTTGAGGCAGCTAACTTTGGTGCGCTGCTTGATTCTGCACCTAAAAAGTCACAAACTGCAAAAAGTTTCACAAAAAAAGAAAAAAGGAAGCAACAGAAGCGATACATGTCTTCCTATGTTACATAACCCTCAATGTTCTTCATTCTGCATAACGCTTAGAATGGCTTCTTTGAACAAAAATAGGAATGAAGGGTGAAAAATTGTATCCCATTTTTTTCTGGATGACCAAGAAAATATACAACATGCCATACAGAATAGATGAGTGGTGTATGGATGACTATTGGTCCCTGTATCATACCTGTTCTCAAGAGCGGTGAAAAGATCAGCATATTAAATGGCAATCATCAAAACTTTCCTCAAAGGGCGCATTCACACGTTGAGATTTTACTGCACTGGAAACTGAAACAGGAATGGCTTGCCAGAACAAATAAGGGTTTTCATTATTTACTGTACATGCAAAACACTCCGTGCTCATTTCAGAGCACGTTTTAGTGGAAAAGTATATTGTATTCTGGGAAAGCCACTTCCGTCGTCATTTTCCAACGAAGTCAAAGCATTGTGTGATTTTGCCGTAAAACCAATTACTATGCACTTCTCTGAGCATGTGCAGTAATGCAAGTGTACTTGTCTTGTATATGTGCTCCATATGTTGAGGATTAGACAAAATCAAGTTTTAAAAATATTCTTTTTTCTGTACAATGCTTAGAATGGCTTCTTTGAACAAAAATAGTGGTGAAAAAGGTCATCACTCATGTATAGACAAAGGCAATGGATAACAGAAAGCCGCATTGGCTCCTCTGTCGTCCTTACGTTGGAATCGTTTTAACTGTTGCTTTTAATGTACTATTAAAAGTCTGTTAAATGTCATTGCCATCCGCCGGGCATTCTCATTTGATAAGTAAATGCTGGGATTGATCTTGGTGTCGGTGATAATTGCCGCTAGAATTAATGGGGTTTGTAAAACAAAAAGGGAGAAGTGAATGGAGCAAATATAGTACTTTGTGCCAGGTTTAGCCTAATGGAAGGGACAGGTTTTTTTTGACTCTTAATTCAAGGCTTATGGTTTGAGGAACACAATCCTCATCTAGTACATGAAGAGGGTAGATTTCCTCTAGACTATGTTTTATTCTGCAATTAAAATCCATCATGAAAACCAGGGACACTTACTAATAGATCCAGGCACTGGGACTGTGGAAATCTTATTTTTTTTTAATCCATGGCCTCCTTCCTATAAAAATCAACTTTTAAAATAATTAATGAGCCTGAGGGGCTACTGTAGCCCCTCTGTGATCCGGCTTTACAGACTGTTAAACGATCTCACCCTACACCCTGCTTCCTGAGAATTTTTTGCAGTGAACACTTCCTGCTTTAATTGTAGTGCTGAGGGAGCAGGGGGCGGATGAGACAGTGTAAGTCTGTAAAGCCAGATCACAGAGGGGCCCCTCAGGTCAGTTAGTATAATTTTAACGTTTCTAGTAAATAAAAGAAAAGCTCAGTACTTCCCTCCCGTGTTCCCCACGCCCCTCTTCCCTCTCAGAAGTGTGGGTATAGACAGGTCCCCGCCACTCTGCCCGCTCCCACACTATGATGCTATGGTATCGCCGCCTAATGACATCATAGAGCAGTGATGGCAAATCTTTTAGAGCCGGAGTGCCCAAACTTCAACCAAAAGCCATGTATTTATTGCAAAGTGACAACACAGCAATTTAAGCAGTAATTTATATCTCCTTGTTATTTGACAACTTTCAATCGTTCTGCCTCCTAAAGACACCAATGCAGTTGAAAGGAGGAGGGCACATTTGCCTATCATTGTAGGAAGGTTCTGCAGGCAGATTCTTTGAGTCCAGTCTGGTGAACTTCATTCTGGGGCAATGGCCCGGGTGCCCACAGAGAGGGCTCCGAGTGCCGCCTCTGGCACCAGTGCCATAGGTTTGCCACCACTGTCATAGAGTGTGTGTGAGCAGAGCCCATGGACTCGTCAGTACCCGCAAAGAGGAGCCGTGGGGAGTGCCGGATGTAAGTACCGAGGGGTGTGTGTGTGTGTGACCAGCCTAAATTTATACTACAGTCAATAAGTTCTCCAAGTATTTTTTGTGGTAGAATTAGGTTCTTTGGCTTATATTCAGGTTTGCTTATACTCAAGTATATACAGTAGCACAGGAGACAAGTGTCTCTCTCTATTTATATGCAGCAATCTGTAGGAGACCTACAGGAGCCTGTAGGAGCCGGCTATAGGGGACCGGTCTCTATACAGATGCAGGCGGCTCTAGGGGACCGGTGTCTATACAGATGCAGGCGGCTCTAGGGGACCGGTCTCTATACAAATGCAGCCGACTATAGGGGACCGGTCTCTATACAGATGCAGCCGACTATAGGGGACAGGCCTTCTGAGTGTATTTTTCTTCATGAAGGTGACCACTTTTTTTTTTTTTTTTTTTTTTTTAAAATAAGGGCCTGACATTATACTATCAATAAAGATACTACTCCGCAGAACCTTTTTTTATAAAGTGGTGACATCACTTAATACCATGTAATTACCAAACTATGTTTTAGGCTCATTTCCCATGAGTGGGCTTTGTTGCGACACTCCTTTGCCCCCTTGGTACATCGTACTCGTGCACAGAGCGAGTTCGTTTGTGAAAAAAGGCCACTTTAGGGCAATGGTCCTAAAGAGATCCAAGGAACTAAAAGAGAACTATCATGGATAACTGCCTGGTGAGCCTCATGATCAGACAAAGGTTTATTCTCAGAATGACTTTTGTACAAAGTAAAAAAGCGCATTGACTAGAATAATTTTACCTGATGGACTCTGAACTGCAGATGGAGTTGATGTTAAACTGGCTGTGACAGAATCACAAGGTCCGGTGCTTCCGCTGGAGCTGCCGCTGGAGGGGGGAGATGGAGAAGATGCTGGTGATGCGCTGTGCTGGTTTATGCATTGGGCTACGGCAAAACCTGCGGAATAACAAGTCTGCGTTACTATGGTAATATAGAGGGTGTGCAACTTATAACGGATAATGTAATCCAACTTGTGCGGTCCCAAAGCACATCCTCCTGAAACGGTGATAGCAAGTTGGGCACTCTTGGCAAAAGCCATAGAAAAAAAATGCAAAAGATACAAGAATGGGGGAAAAAAAGGGAAATTAACAAAAACATACACGAGTAGAATAAATGACAAACGTTTGTATCAGAAGATAACATCCATAACATCTAAAGCGGTCACATAGGCTTAGAAGGGGTCCATGTTTAAATATATGATAATTATGCCACTCAAAAAGGGGAATTTTTTACCATATTATGACCGTGCAAAGCTGCAGACAGTCCTAGGGAATTGTTTAACCATACTTTTGTGTCTGTTAGTAACAGCAGGACTGTGAATAATGTATTTTATTCCCAGGATTGTAGCTGGATTCAGAGCATCACATCATTTTACTGTGACACAACCCCTCCCCCGTAACTTGTGCTGGGGGAGCTTTGGTGATCTTTTATTTTCAATAACAAAATCTAAGAGTAAGAGGAATCTTAAAGGGAACCTGTCGGCGCATGTTCACAAATAAAGCCAGTGACGTCTTCCTATAGTGCACTAATTAACTAACTGACATTCTTCTTTTGGCTAAAAATCGGCTAAGATCCACGTAAAATCGACTTTATTGTATATTACCTGACGTCAGAGGGGTGTGTCGTGCTCGGCCCAGACCCTCCCATTTACTGCTCATGTCTTATGCCTCCTTACTATTTAGCAGTTCATGTTACGTGACCAGAGTGAGGCCATTGAAGGTCCTATACCCTTTACATTTGCAAAATGTACCCCATGCATGTATCTGATGACATGAAATCACAGCAGCCTCCAAGGACTTTTACTCCTCCCCATCCTCCATGCAGGCGGCTGTGATTTCATGTCATTAAGGTACATACATGGGGTACAGTTTGCTAATGTTAGGAGGCCAAAGGACCTTGTCACTCTGGTCACATGACATGAATGTAACACAAAGCATTGTATAAAAATATTTACACAATATTTAAATAGAGCTTTATATGTCTGTAGCTGACTATTAGCGGACAGCCGCCAAGTACAAGGAGTCAGGGCAGTAAATGGAAGAGACACAGAGCTGCCACTGAAAATAAGGGGGGCGTGGTTCACTGGCAGGCTGAGAATAGAGTCAAAGGCAGGGGATACAAATCAGGAAAGCCAATTTGCATATCAGAAAACCCTCTGTAATTAAGGTACAGTGCCCCACTGGTGAAATGGGGAGGTCTTGTAACCCTTTATCAGCAGGAACAGATAGTCAGGGTGGTAACATTCTGGAGACAGGTCTTCTTTAAATGGGTATAAAATGAGGGATCCGAATTCTCCAATACAATGGTGCTTTACAATACATTCATCAAACAAGGCGCAACCTCTAAACTAATATGGCATGCTACTGTTTGCATATTACATTAAGCATTTACAATTACAGCCCGGATAGTGGAATTCTAACTATGAAGAACTGAAGAAAATTCTGATGAATCTTCCGAAATATAGGAAAGGGACATATATATTCATTGGCTAATGAAAAGTTGAGTTTCATAATAGAAATCCCCTTTAATTTCCTTTGTTCTACTACTCGCCAATATAAAAGAGCAGAGTAATATTATGCTTACATAAAGAGCTGGATGAGAAATGTGCACACTGCCTCCTTTATTGGCACTTTCTAATGAAACTGCCTCGTAAAAATACAATCAAGGGACGGGAAGCGTCTGCTCTACATCTGAAATGATGAATGATCTAGTTCTGAAGAAGCTTTCAGCGAGATCTGATCCAGTGCAGGAAGGGTTTACCTCGACGCCAAGCTTCAATAAAATACATTTCACGTCAGAGGAAACATTCAGCCTTATGAGCGGGTGCTATTATTATAATATTTTTATTTTCTATATGGCCGGAGGAAGGACAAATATCCAAATAAAGGTTTGAGGACACCTGTACAAACCACAAGACCGTTACCATATATTTAGAGATCGTAACTTCCTCAGACACTTCTGTACGGTCACTTCTCACATGACAATCTTACTATTGCCGGGAGAAGGGCTGGTCTAGATCTGATTACTTAAAGGGAACCTGACAGCAGATATTGACCGAATAAACCACTACCAGTATGTTATCAAGAGGCTGAACACCTTTCACATCATCTTTCTTTCA
The DNA here is from genome assembly GCA_019512145.1 of Engystomops pustulosus. Taxonomy (NCBI): domain Eukaryota; kingdom Metazoa; phylum Chordata; class Amphibia; order Anura; family Leptodactylidae; genus Engystomops; species Engystomops pustulosus. The sequence goes on from CM033644.1 coordinate 167,790,461, forward strand.
TGTTCCGGTGTGGTGGCATCACCCAGAAAATCTACTTTAAAGCAATATGTAAATTGATTGTATAAAGTCAAGGAGGCTGAGATTTTAACAATGAAGTCAGACTCAGAAAGCACCCTTCACTGTAATTGATGGTCCTACGTCCAGAAACGTCACTAACCAGATCTCTATGATTTCTATGACAGAGGAGGAGGTATTCAGAGCTCCCCATCTTGACTTCAGTGTTGATCTCTCCTCCTACTTGACTTTATACAATCAATTTACATCTCACTTTAAAAGTTGATTTTCAGGATGAGGCCCCCACACTGGATCACGTAAGAAACAAAAACTAGATGGTGTTACGGTGCTTGACAATATTATGCGTCCAAGTGACGCAGTATGGCTACCTGGGGAGGGGGGAAGGGTGGAAGTATGACTACCTGGGGGGGGGGGCGGGCGGACAGTGTGGCTAATTGGAGGGGACAGTGTGGTTTATGGTATGTGGGTTATTGGGTAAAGTGTGGCTACGTAAGGGTTGACAGTGTGGCTTATGGAATTTGACTTATTGGGGGGAAAGTGTGGCTACACAGGGGGAGGCAGTTTGGCGACATAGGGGGGACAGTGTGGCTAATGGAATGGGGCTTGTGATCTCTGTGTAGTGGTTGGGCTAAAAAAAACAAAAAACTGCAGCTCAACCACTAGATTTGTTCTGCAAGTTGGTTTGGTGCCAGAAACTGCTGCAGAGAGGGACCACCACCCATCTACTATCTATGCCCTATTTTACAGATTGATGACTACTAATACTTTTATTATTTACTATAAGAAATACATTGTGACATACATAATCACAGATCTAATGCCTAAATATACAAGAGGACATTATCTGTAAGCAATAAAGCAAAGATTCCTGTCCTGGTCTGAACCCCGTGTGGAATCTTGACAGCAGAAGATAAATCTATTGTGAAGTGCGAAATTTTCTTCCAATGTTACACAACCACATCATCCATAGAAAATAAAAGTGTGTGAGAAAACATGTGGGGGGCTGGGCTGTCCTGAGTACATACAGCGCTTTTTTGTAACTCGCTGGTTAACTAGATCACTTGTCAACTGCAATGAACTATGTATATATGTAGTTACAGATATATAGATATGCGTGTTCATAAGAATCAGTACATCAAGTACTAACATTTTTAAAAAGCCATTTTGGGATACATTGTGTAATGCTTGTTCTTTGAGGTCCACTGAAGATGGATTCTGTGCTGTAGCATTTAAGGACAAACCTGCAACCTGACTGCTTCACATCTTCCCAGTACATACTGTATGACAATTAGAAGTGGTCACAGAGCTGGTGGTAAACACTAGCTGTTATAATGTAACCATTTACATATTTCAGAAGCAGCAGCATGGAGGACAATATACAGCAGTAATAATCAGTGAGTCTAATTCTGTGATGAGATAAAAACAGTGCATTTCTCCCTCTCACCACAGAAGCTCACGTCTACCAGATCACTGCAGAACAGGAGTGTGGATTAGTGTGTAGGGTGTTTTTAGACTTCTTTTAAAGCTACAGCACATGTTTAGGCATGAAATAGGGTGGGTCAGTTCTGCCATGTGAATGGGCTGGCTGTAACGAAATGTGATGGGTGCAGTAAGTAGTGTAAGAGTGCACTTTGTACTTAGATTGTCAAGAATCTTCTGAACAAGTGGATAATGAATTGCATAGTATAAGGCACAGATAATACAGGCTCTATAGGGAAGGCTCTTAGTCAGGTCATGCAAACTAAGTTTGTTTGACTAAGTTTTGACTGTGTGTACAAATCAACCCTTCACGGCTGCATTTTTTTGTATTAATCCTAAACAATGATATGGTCTACAATATTTTTGGAGTGTGGCTGTTAGCACTGTGACATTGCTGTATTATCCCTGTACCGTAACATTGCTGTGTGCATCATAACCTGTACCATAACATTGCTGTGTCTATTATCCCTGTATTGTGACATCACAGTCTACTATATTGAAGCCTTTTGAAATGTGAATATGTTATGGGGCCCCCTAATGACCGGCGTCGCGGAGCCTACCAGTACATGGGCACCATTGTAGAGGATGGCGCTGAAGTATATACATGTTACTGATACTCCTATGTGAAGAGTATAGAAAATATTGGTATCCTCTGTGAAAAGCTCAGTATAAGATGATGTGTCCTGGCAGCTATGATGAGGTAAGCTTTTGACTTGTACACAGCGAAACCTTTTCCTGGTTACTGTTAGCCTATTGTCAGATATGACACTTCCACAGAATCCAGGGAGCTATTACTATGTGATTAATGATAACCTCATTACAACATATTACAACTAAAGAAGCCATAAGGTCACCTCCTCCAGGCGCTCATCACAATACCTACAAAGTACTTCTAGAGAACCGGCACATTGTAAATCTCTCACATGCAAATCTGTCATCTGAAAAGGGTATTACAATGCATTTACAACAGAGGAACACCCAACATCGCTTGGAGGAAGAGGCATTTCAAATAGCCAATAGTCTTTCTTGTGAGCCTTTTTGTGCGCTTTCTTGCCAGTTTGGAATGACCAAACAACAGAGTACAGACAGCCCCCTACCTAAGAACACCCGACGTACAGATGACCTCTAGTTACAAACGGACCTCTGGATATTGGTAATTTACTGTACTTTAGCCTTAGGCTACAGTGATCAGTTATTAAAGGTGTCTGTAATGAAGCTTTATTGTTAATCCTGGTTCTTATGCCAACCCAACATTTTAAAAATCCAATTGTCAAAGAGACTAAAAAAAAATTGTCTAGAGTTAAAATAAAAAATTCAGTTCCGACTTGTATACAAATTCAACTTAAGAACAAACCTACAGAACCGATCTTGTACGTAGACCCAGAGTCTACTAAGGACGCAAGGCACTAGCCACATGGGGTACAATAAAACAGTCTCACCTATTCCGGCATGACATCTGGATCACTGACATCATATAAAACTAATTTGCATGAAAATACTTATCAAAAATCCTTGTACATAATATTACAATACATTCTGTATACAGTGTTGGCCAATTGCGAGATCCTGACAAGTAACACTGCACAAGTTTCCTGTTTGTACCGTAACAAAATTGTGGTTGCCAACTTAGACCTCGGGGACTGTCCCTGTATAGGCTGTTCCTAATGTAACGATCACTTGGTAAACATCAAAAGTTAGATGTGAGAAGGATATTCACAAGAATGATGCACACAGTGATTAGCCCATATTCCGACATTCACTCTTTTTTTTATCCACGGTTACAAGAACCATGGAGGATTGAATAAAATAAAAAACATGTGCAAGTCCAAGAATTAGTCAGCGTGTAGTCCAAAGAAATCAGAAGTCTTGGGCTGTACACTCATGTGCCATTCCAATGTGGAAAAACAGAGATAAGTAGTTGTTTTTTCACGTGGACCCTCAGTAGGGCCCCACTGATTTCAATGGGTAAAAGTACCGACATAGAATTGAAGACTTAACCTCTTTAGGACAATACGTATGCATGTCCTCAGCCTACAAGCACACAAAGTGTGCATCCTCAGGCTGCAAACTAATGACCTGTGGCCAGCTCCTTGTGGCCTTTGAACTCTGCTTACTCCTGGAAAACAGGACTGTCAAGCCAATTTTAGAGCAGGTACTATCAATGACAATGTCCAAATCTCTGACATGGGGCCGCAGAAACTATGGCCTTTGAAATACATGGAACGTGTGCTAACGGCTGGAACACTGGACAGCACATGGAACACAACATGCTTGGTCCATGGTAACAGACCCATGTGTAACATGGCTCAAAGAATCCATGTCTGCCAGCTGAACTGTGGTGCCGGCACCAACAGTTGTCACAACGTTGGCGCTAATATTCAGCATGGACTCCTTGGATCATAATTCATCATGCTGTAAGTACCCCCATCCACTGCACTGTGCTTGGTTCATGGAACCCGACTAGCAAAGGATCTGGTTACACGGACCTAGCACATTTGTGTGCAGGGAGCCTTAAACTCATATTAGGGAGTCTAGGATCCACCACGTCAATAATACAAATCCACAGATTGCCTGCCAATATATATGGCTACCAAAATGGATGGCAGCAACCCATAGTACATATTAGGGGAGGGAAGATGAGGCATGTTTTTCAAAGTAGATAAGTTGATGCCAGAGGATTGGTTTACTCTTCTTGGTAAGAACATATCCATATTTAGCCAAGGCGATTGTGTATGTGGGAGTCGGGAAGGATAGCTGCCACTTGAATAATACCAAGTAATGATTGCTGCTTCAATTTCACTAAACAATAATACACATGAGAGTAAAAATGACAATAAAGCATTATAGTATAAAAATATCCTATACTTTTTATGTATTTAGTGAACTATGACAAAATTAAACATTTGTTACTGCTGACAGCTACAGCAGCCATAGCCCGGTCTGGGGAGTCAGCGGTCCAATGTGCCCTTCCACAACTCTCCTGGCGCTCCACTCAATGTCCCGACTCCTGACGCTGGTTGTATGCGACAAGTTCAGGACCAGATCAGAGTGCCTGAAGGAGAGGACCCAGGAATGGCAAGTATTTGACAGCTGTACTGTACTACTCATGGATCCTCTCCTGCTCCTGACGCAGTTCTGCTCCGGGTCCTGATGCTGACGCACACAACCGTCAGCATCAGGACCCGGGCTAAAGTGCAACCTCTTTTAACTAGCAGTTAGGTTAGGCTCTGAGCTAGTTTATACATTAGCAACTACAAATAATGATCTATCAGGGACAGTGTAGAATTCTATCTAGACACTAAATCAGCATCGTCTTACTACAGTGTAGAGCTCAGGTCACATTATATGACCAACCAGTATCTGTCTCTAGAGGACCAACAACTATTATGGCCATATTTGCAATCTATTAACGTTCCTCTAAGATACTCTGACGGTACAAACACGCAGTATTGTAGCGCCTGGCAACAGATATACACTTGCCAACATACCTCAGAAGGAGCTCTCACAGAGATACAAACTATACTGCCAATATAGTAGGGATATTTGTCCTTTGAGCACTGCAACACTGATATCCCAGTCATTGTTCATAGTCTATTTGCTGTTCATAAGAGTTTGACCTACAACTCATGAACACTATTTGTGACTCAATGAACCTACCCTACTGTGTTTTTAACACATCTTCCTTTTGAGCACTTGGTAGCAATGCTACTAAATAATAATAAATAATTTTGAGACTAATAAACACTAAGCTTTACTATGTGTTAATAATATATTTTTGTCCGGATATGGGTATATATCTTTGTCTGCCAATAGCAGTATTGTATCTCTTCACAACCAGCACAGGACACAGAGCGGCACATGGAGGAGAGAAGAAGCTGCAGTGTTATGCAGGGAGGAAAAGCAGATCCAGGAAAGTAGAGGATTTTTTTTTTGGCTGCCCCGGGGTCTCCGGTATTATTCTCATGGGCCCCGGGGTCTCCGGTATTATTATTATGTGCTGTAGGGTCTCCAGTATTATTATTATGTGCTCTAGGGCAGTGTTGGCGAACCTATGGCACTGGTGCCAGAGGCGGCACTCGGAGGCCTCTCTGTGGGCACCCAGGCTATCACCCCAGAATGAAGTTCCCTGGACAGGACTCAAAGAATCTTCCTACAGAATCTTCCTACAATAATAGGCGAATTTGCCCTCCTTCTTTCAACTGCGTTGGTGTCCTTGGGAGGCTGAACGATTGATAGTTGTCAAAGAACAAGGAGAAATAAATTACTGCTTAAATTGCTGTGCTGGCCCTTTGCAATAAATAAGTGGCTTTTGGTTGAAGTTTGGGCACTCAGGCTATTAATCTGGATCAGGCCACGTATTGTACATCATTAGGTATCTTACGTGGTTTTTCTGCCTCATCATGTCACTTTTAGTACAACAGAAACCCAGTGCTTTATCTCTGCCTGTCAGCAGGTGGCACTGTGTTAACACAATGTAGTACCACCTGACATAGCGCAGAGTGAGGAAAAATCACCTGACACACTGACACATGCTATATCAGTTATCTACTTACACATTATATTAGTATGACATTTCTGCTTATAGTTGAACAGCCAGAATTGTCCATCTACATAGATCTCCAAAGACTAACATGTGGAAAAGGTAAATATGCTTTAGGTACTATTTTGCCTTCCAGCACACCTTAATATTGGTGTGTTCTTACTTTATGTAGGGACATTCTCCAAAAAAATCCATTTACTGATACATCAGGACATTTACCCAAAGTAGCCAACTATTAACTTTGTCCTTATCTGGAGAATCGGAATTATGTAGTCATAGTTGACATTGGTTAAACTTTGGGGCAAAGTCAAAGGAAACATTAAATTTTTCACTCTTCTCATACTAAAAAGTATAGTACTGGTCAGGTTCCCAAAAAATAGTGACTGCAGACTGGTGCAGTAGCACTGATAAAGCGTAGTTGGGAATGAGCCAAGGGTTATCACCAGAATGTGACCATAGGACAGGTATAATTAGTGAATGTGGGTGAATTTTAGAAATAAAACCTCCGTTCTTTCCCTTTCACACACTCTCCAGAGTATACCCTATTGTAAAAACTGGTCTAGGTACCAGACCCGAAGCCCAAAGCTTAAAAAAAAAAACTTGCAGTTTTGGGTCCCAAATAGAGATGAGCGAACACTAAAATGCTCGGGTGCTCGTTATTCGAGACGAACTTTTCCCGATGCTCGAGTGCTCGTCTCGAATAACGAACCCCATTGAAGTCAATGGGAGACTCGAGCATTTTTCAAGGGACCAAGGCTCTGCACAGGGAAGCTGGCCACACCACCTGGAAACCTCAGAAAGGATGGAAACACCACGGAAATGGACAGGAAACAGCAGGGCAGCATCATGGATGCCTCTGAGGCTGCTAATCGCACCATTATGCCAAAATTATGGGCAACAGCATGGCCATGACAGAGTGACAGAATGAAGCTAGATAGCACTAAAACATCCAATATTGACCCTGACACTATAGGGGACGGCATGCAGAGGCAGCGGCAGCAGGCTAGAGAGTGGCATGGCGACATACCCTAATTGGACTCATCGCTCAAACCATGGGTGGCAGAGAGGAACCAAAGGAGGTGAGCAAGAAGCGCTCAAATATATCGGTACATGATAAAATTTTGCCAGTATATTTTGTGGATTACACACAGCGGGTGGCGACAAAGTTAACATGGAAGCCATGAAAACAACCCAAAATTCTGCCTGACACAGCTCGTTTGATAAGGGACCATGTATGGAGGCAGTGAACTATTAGTAGATTAAGGTGCTCGCTGTAAAACTATGTTAGTTGGATCTTGGCATGGAGCTGGCGCTCCGCGCGCGCGACTTTCGCCAATCCAAGCCCCTGTCTATAGGCTACTCCCCAAACACACTTCTAAGAACCTTTTGTATAGATCAAGTGTATAGCGTTCTTATAAGTTTAGGATATGCGGGTGAGGGGAATGTAAACAGTGCGCAAGAACCTGAAATAATATCCAATGGTAAAAGTTTGCCAGTATATTTGTGGATAACACAGCAGGGTGGCGACAAAGTTAACAACTTTGATTTGGAATCCATGAAACAACCCAAATTTCTGCCTGACACACCTCGTTAAAAGGGACGATGTATGGAGGCAGCTATATGGACGACTTTTGGAGGTAGCAATGGAGACAACGTGTGGAGGCTGCTATGGAGACAATTTAATTTGGATAGTGCCTGTATGTGGCAGTCCCAAATTTTTCAAACCAGAGGAGCAGGTAGTGGCCCTCCAGTAAAATGGAATAGATTGAGTGCCTGTATGTGGCAGTCCCAAAAATTGTTCAAACCAGAGGAGCAGGTAGGGTGCCCTCCAGTAAAATGGAATAGATTGAGTGCGCTGTATGTGGCAGTCCCAAAAATTTCAAACCAGAGAGCAGGTAGGTGGCCCTCAGTAAATGGAATAGATTGAGTCCTGTATGTGGCTCCCAAAATTTTCAAACCGAGAAGCAGGTAGGTGGCCTCCAGTAAAATGGAATAGATTGAGTGCCTGTATGTGGCAGTCCCAAAATTGTTCAACCAGAGGAGCAGGTAGGTGGCCCTCCAGTAAAATGGAATAGATTGAGTGCCTGTATGTGGCAGTCCCAAAATTTTCAAACCAAGGAGCAGGTAGGTGGCCCTCCAGTAAAATGGAATAGATTGAGTGCCTGTATGTGGCAGTCCCAAAATGTTTTCAAACCAGAGGAGCAGGTAGTGGCCCTCCAGTAAAATGGAATAGATTGGAGGCAGAAGCCTCTTGATGAATCGGGCTGTGAATTTGCAGCGGAGGAGATATCACCAGCGCCAGCGTATGATAAATATCCCCCAATGTGAAGATGATTAGAGCTGATGCTGCATTCCTGTTGATAGGATGTGCTAAAAAGGGTCATGAAAGAAACCTGGTATCATACAGCACCAAACTCAAGCACCCTCTCATTAGAGAATTATATAGAATTCCCTTATTAATTTATTATTTAGAACTCACTCATTTATTAAAGTATTATACATCAACTTTCCTTGTTAATGAATGTATTATACAGCACCCACCCACCATATTGATTAATATTTTATATCGCACCCCATTCTTAATTAATGTATTATATAGCGCCCTCTTATTTATTGAAGTATTATACATAGCCCCCTTATTAATTAATATATTATAGAGCATCTTCTTATTATGTCATGTAATTTTCTTTACCCCTTGTTAATTATTACATCATAGTGATTTTATCCTACTGATGGACACTGGACCCTTCCTAAAAGATATACTCTATGTTTGACTTGCCACCTCCATAAATCGCATGTGTGCTAAGGGTATGCTTGTGTATTTTTATCCCTATTTTACATCCCTGGTTAAAACGGTACATTTCTTACTATATCTCTGGTTTTGCACGGATCGTTAGATCACACAGTTCTGATTCTAATGAGCTGTGCACCTGTGTGACCATGGTGACATTTCTGTCCACTGGAAGTAAACATAGAAGCTTTCTATAGAATGACAGCAAGCAGAGATCCAAAAAAGCGTTGAGGAAATCATTTTTCACAATACAAACAATAACATCAAGTTGCCATATTTACTCTACTTTGCGACCAAATCAGTTCAATCATCCAGATTATGTTTTAGGTTGACAGTATTTATAAAAAACAGGGAAAATAGAACAATAAAATCATGGAAATAAGATATAAACACTGACATATCCCTTCAAGTGTGTGAGCCTTCTCATACTGCCACCATGTATGTAGAGCTGAAAGTAAAACAAGTTGTGTCTGACATGATTCTGGAATGAACTGTGCCTCTGGAGTTGTACTTAGGGGTTAATGAAAAGCCGCATATTACATATCATTCAGGAAATTGATGGTCATTCAGAGCATCCTGGTAGTTTGTTAATTTTTTTTCAGAGCATAATGTTAACCTTTCCCTTTGGTTTTTTCATGTGACATTGAAACTTTCTTGAATGACTGCTGAAAAGTATACTCAAAATCTAAGTACAATTGTATGAGGACATAAAACAAAATGGTATTTTTACTTTGTCATCTGGGAATTCACCATTGCTATATGTAGCACAATAAAATAAAGCAAATCATGTATTATAGTGTAATAAAATGTTTAATGAGGGGCAGCTTCTGAATGGCTCACTAGGGGGCCGGAGAATCTGGCTATCGTGTGACTGCCATGTCTTAGTCACTCAGAATACTTAGGCCTAGAGAGGTATTCTGCGCTGAAATAAGCAGGATTGTCCCCTGCATTGCAATTTCTTTTGTTACTAAATGCACCATTACTTTATTGACTACTATGGCGTATTATTACTTTGTTGGCTACAGTGGGGCCCTGTGACCATATTGTATAAAGTGAGGGCACTGTTACTATTTTGGATACTGTAGGGACACCATTACTATATTTATTACAGTAGGTGGACACTGTTACAGATTCATGAAGAACGGGTACCAAAAATCATGAATCTGATGCACTATAACCAGGCAAATTGCATTTGAAGCCGTTTGCCCTGTTATTAGTAAATGCGCCCCATTTTCTTAGCCTAGGGCTGGTAGTATCCTTGTTGTTCCAACTAAACTTGTTTCTTGAAATGTATTTATGTTGTATAACATTTGTTTGGAGCTTGGTTCTTATGCTGTATGCTTTATCTGGTGCTGTATTTATATAGTGAGATTAGTTCTGGTAAGGGTCATAACTAGGAGAGGCTGAGCAATATAGCAGAATTCTGAATGGGGCCCCCTTCCCCTTAAAATATACATATTTGTAAAACACACACATTTATACACTCATATACACACATATTCTACACTCATTCACACATTAATACACGCTTGTATAAAAATGTATAAAATTTAAACGCAAAAAAAAATGTATTTTTTCCCCTGGCAGGAGGGCATGGGGAAGGGGGTGCTGAGCACTTCCGGGCCAGCTAATCACTGGGGCAGGGACAGACCAAGATACAGCCCTGGGTAGCATAAATTTAATAAACCATGCTCCGTCCTTCTCTCTGCCGGGGGTGGGAGCGGTATGCAGGTGAAGCACTGCTGGGCTTGCTAGTCACTGGGGCAGGGACAGACCAAGGGACAGGCCTGGAAAGAATAAAATTAATAAACCACACCTGCTCCTCCTTTTGGCCCCTGTAATGAAGTTGCGCCGCAGTGCATCATAAATTATGATTCGCCTGAGCATCACGGGTCCTTGGGCCTTGCAGACCCCATTATGGCTGCTACTGCTTTAGTTGCGTCCCTGGTTTTGATGCTGCATTACTTACTGAGCTTGGCTGAACTGCTGAATTTACTTATTGAACGTGGCTTGGGTGTTGCCTTTATGTACTGAGCATGGGTGTGGGACTGTACATATATAGTGAGCTTAGTCCTGGTACTGCAGCCATGTACTAAGTTGGGCTTGAGTTCTGCATTCATGTACTGAGCTTGGGAGTACAGTTTTTATTGTTCAACCAAGGGCAGCACAGTTTTTATGACTAGTACAACAAAAGGGGCTTTGTCTAAGTTGCATAAAAAGTGCACAAAAATCGGGCATATTTTCTGGCATAAACAAAACCAATTAACCACCTTTTTCCTTTACTTAGTCGTGTCAATACTGCTCAGCTCTGATTGGTCAGCACTAACGGTGTCCTCAAAGGAATGACCACCTACATACAGTGGGGAAAAAAATTACATAGCAAAACATTCGAGCCAGATTGAACCCTACCAAATGGAGTCTACCAAATACGTTGCAGTAGGTAGTGATAAGTGATAGGCACAACATAACATGAAGCTTGTAATACACAGATTTGGTTATGTGACCTTGAGGATGCAGGAAAAAAAAGGTTTCTGTTATAACATTTGGTGTTATCTATGCTTAGGCAAATGAACATGTTTTCAGAATACAGTCACTGTTTTATTTCTTGGATGTGTTCCAGTAACTAATGATAGGTTGTGTATCTGTATAGCAGGGCACTTGTTTCCTAGATTTCTAGCTGTGTAATCTCAACCCAATGACAATAGTTATATGTTATCATCAAATTAGGTTCAATTTCACCAAACAGAATATATTAACTTCATACATCTAAGAGAATAGAGGAAGCTACTGTATACACTCAAGTATAAGCCAACCCGAGTACAAGCCAAGACTCCTAATTTAACCACCGCAGCAACCTGGTATGCCGCAGAGTGGCACAATGACAGAGTGTGGAGGTGGTAGCAGCAGCATGAGGTCAGAGAGTGGCACGATTTTGAATTTGAAGTTGACATTTTCAATTTAAATTTGAATTTGAAGATTAGAGACGTCACATGCATCATACATTACAGTTTTCCTTAAAATATAATGTCTTTGCCAAAAAAGAACTGCAAAGGTGGCGCCAGCAGCAGCAGCATGAGGTCAAAGGTGTGGAGGTGGCAGCAACATGGTAGGCCACAGAGTGGCACAATGACAAAGTGTAGAGGTGGCAGCAACTTGGTAGGCCACAGAGTGGCACAATGATAGAGTGTGGAGGTGTCATCAGCAGCAGGAGCCCACAGAGTGGCACAATGATAGCGTGTGGAGGTGGCAGCAATCTGGTAAGCCACAGAGTGGCACAATGATAGAGCGCCGGGGGTGGCGGCAGGAGCCCACAGAGTGTCACAATGACCAGTGGTGTAACTAGGAGTGGCAGGGCCCTGTAGCCAGCTTCGGCATGGGGCCCCCCTTCCAACTTACAAATTATACATATGTGTATATTCACACATGCAAGTTACAATCACACATTTATACAAATATTCACACTCATATAGAGCATATACACACACATACAGTGACATATACAAACCAACAATATATAGACACATACAGTATATGCAGCCGCCATAAACCATATACACAGATGCAGCATATATACATCACATACATGTTATATAAATATTATGATGTACATGTACATCCTCCACTCTTTAGTGTGTCAGGTCGAATGGCGGGGCCCTCTGACACTGTGGGCCCCATAGCAGTTGCTATGGCTGCTACCACTGTAGTTACGCCCACAACAATGACAGAATGTGGAGGTTACAGCAACATGGTAAGCCACAGAGTGGCACAATGATAGAGTGGAGAGGTGGCGTCAGCAGCAGGAGCCCACAGAGTGGCACAACGACAGAGCGTGGAGGTGGCGGCAGTAGCAGCAGGAGCCCACAGAGTGTCACAATGACAGAGTGTGGAGGTGGCAGCAACATGGAAAGACACAGAGTGGCACAATGACAGAATGTGTAGGTGACGGACAATTCCGGTCCCTGGTAAAGATGGTAGGAGGCAGATGGAGCAACTGGCAGCGGATGTGTGGCATCAGACGGGTGGCAGCATCAGAATAGTGGCTGAAGAAGGTAGTTAGAATCCAGACTCATTTCTCAACATTTGGGGGAGGCCTCATGGCTGATCTAATCTGATGCATAAGGTATTGGTGAGTTGAAATCTGGGCGGATCCAAGCCTGATTCATCTTGACAAAGGTCAGTCTCTCCACATTACGGGTTCTCCTTGGGGTAACGATGGCGTAAACTTTGGATTCGTGATGAATCTGATTTTCCGTGAAATTCGTATCGAATTCCACTTTGTTTGAATTGATTTGCCCATCTCTAGTATTGACATAATAAAACAAAATATTTTTTTTTCAGAGGGAACCTGGCGTTAGGAAGGGGGAGGAGGGAGAGCTTGGATGCCTACATGACTCCACTCCATAGTGTGAACCTGTCATCAGGAATGTGATTTTTAGCTGGTGAAAGGTTCTGATAGCCTATGCAATGCTTATTTTTAAAATGCCTTTGTCAGAATTCTGAATCATTTCAGTAGTTTCTAATAGTTTATTTCACATTACCTGTCTCCCTGCCAGCAGCCATGTGGTGAGCCCCAGGGAAGGGGGGGCATCAGCAGCCTTTGTTTTTCTGTATCTCCTCTTGCATTCTTCCTCTTCTCCACACATCCCTTCACTGCCTGCTCAATGCACAAGCAGGAAGTGGGAAGAGGTGAGGGAGCTGCATGAGTGTGGAGGAGAGGAGACTTACACAGGCACGCACAGGCTGCAGCTGCCCCCACTCCTCTCCCCAGAAACTCAGCAAACGCCAAGTAATGTAAAATAAACTATTATAAGCTACTGAAATAATTCAGAATGCTTTCAAAGGTATTTTTAAAATCGGCATGGTATTGGCTATTGGAACCTGTCACCAGCTAAAAATGACTTTACTCGTAACAGGTTCCCTTTAAGCTAATATATCTAGTTTGTAAAAGTTGAATACATTGGACCAGTCAAAATAAATTCACCAAAATGAGGAAATTGTTATCTGACTTGAGAGCATAATGGAATCTACAACTTGCGTGTAAATTGAAATAGACTGATTCTCTCTTAATGAAAAAGCCCACGTTCAGGAGATATACTGTGTATAAAACATATTATGTAACATATTTTATATGCTGTGGACATAGCACTATTTATTTACTTGCTAAAATCTTATTCCTATTGTTTCAAATGACAATTGTTTTATTACCCAGTGAAGGTAATATTATTTTATTTATAGATATAGTCTAAGAGATAAATGCAGCTCTTTTAGCTTTGCAAAAAAGAAAAGAAATTCCAAGAGTATACATTCATCAAACCATGCTTGTGGGGCATGTAAATTGGATAATACAAGTATGATCATATTGTCTATGTGGAACCTCCCCGATAGCATATGATGTAAAGTAAGTAACAAAGAGCTTAAAGTTCGGGGGGAGGGGGGGAGTATATTGGAAATGTACTCAATTCATGCCCTCGACTATAAGAAACAATGTACTGGCAGTCCCCGGGTTACGTACAAGATAGGGTCTGTAGGTTTGTTCTTAAGTTGAGTTTGTATGTAAGTAGGAACTGTATACTTTATTATTGTAACCCCAGTCAAACTTTTTTTGGTCTTTGTGACAATTGGATTTTAAAAATGTTGGATTGTCATAAGATCCAGGATAAACAATAAATCTTAATTACAGACACCTCAGACACCTCTGTTTATTGTAGCCCAGGACTAAAGTACAATAAATTACCAATATCCAGTGGTCCATTTGTAACTAGGAGTCGTATGTAAGTCAGGTGTTCTTAAGTAGGGGACCACCTGTATTGTAGAACTCTCCTCAAAATGGTCAGAGGGACCTTTTATGCAACTTCTATATTTATATTTCTGGGAGGAAAATTTACTGTTTAATGGCCAATTTATGGATTTGTGTCTAAAATGAGTGTAAAAGTGCTAAAACTTACATGAAAAGACCAAAAAATCAATATATGGATTTTTAAAAAAAATAGGTACAAAAGCTCTACAGATTAAGAACATAGGACTGCAAAGTCCCTTAGAAATCAGTGGTAATTATTAATGTCTTAGGCTTCCTGGTTACCGTTCATGCATTTAACTACAGATATGCAGGAAAAAAACGAAGAGGAAATGAGTAATTTATTGTTTTTGATGGTGAATCAAGCAGCAGGTGCTGAACGCAGACTGTGTGCTGTCAGATGGAAAGACATTGACTGATGCCTCAGACAGAGGAGATTCTGTCCAATCATGAATGCAGGACAGAGAAAAAATAGGTCATTTCATTTTAGTGTTATTTCCACTTCACATATGTTACTCTCTCCCGAGGACAGGCTGTAATGCACTCTCTGGGAATTGACAAGGAAGACAATGGGCCCTAATGCTTAGCTAACTACACAGAATTCCATACCTAAAATTCTTGCAAAGCCTAGTGGTAAGGGACAACTGGATAACAAGTCAGCTTACCAGGAGACAGATATAACAAGAGTCACAAGAGTAGTATGGTGTTAACTATGAGACTTCTATAGCCAGCACCCTAGCAAAATTGGGCACCACTATTATGTGATATCAGATCCCCAGCCCCAATAGCAATTGTACCAGAACTCAGTAAGTAGTGTTAGAAGTTGTCAATCGTAGTATGTTAACTATTGATGAACCAGAGCCAGGCTGCAGGAAAGAGACGGGTATGGTGCTAATAAATCCATACTGCTTAGCAATCCTAAACCCATGTTCACACTACAGTGTTCAAGAAAGACACAGGGAAACAATCAGCGCCTCCTCAGGCACACTCCACAGACAGAGGACATTACCAGGACAGGTGTTACACAGGCAGTAAAAACCAGCAATGGTTAGCAATGCAAAATATGCAAACATATTCATAAGCAAAATTATGTTTAGAGATGTACATTTAACGGTTTAATAAGGTTTTAGGTTTAACTCTTAGCTAAGTTATTTGGTGGATCTTTTTACACCTACTCATCATTATTTTCGGAACAATTCCACAGATAGACAGACAATGGGGCTCATTTAATAAGGGTCGCACTGCTCACTTTGATGGACTGTGCGCCTTTTTCGGGGATTACACGGCTTGCACAGGTATTTAACAAGTGTCTGCGCTGGGATTTTGGCGCAAGCAATCGATTTTTGGTGTAGCTGCACTGGCTTCCATGCAACACAATTTAGTAGGCGAGCCGTCGGACGATCAAACTGATTCGGACTGAGCGAAGGATTTAACATTTAAATTGTGTTGCCCAAGCACTTAGATACACCACTAAAAAGATGGTGAACTCAGACCTGAGTGGGGAAACGGCACCTGCAGGTTATTGGCGCACGTTTTAAGTGAATCATAGCATAGTGCATTCCTGTGAACTCCAGTGGGCAGTTAGTAAATGTGCATATTCACTGAAAGGGGACGATTGGTGGCCTTTGCAGACCAGATCCTACAGAATTAGAGTAGCGTCACATACAGCTATATTTCCTGGTACAACATTCAAGCAAACTACCTATTTTCATAAATGTGCCCGTCCTCTTAATAGGTAGTAAATGGAAATTTTTGGTTGTCATGCACATGTCCAATGTGGGAGAATGAATAGGAGAATATGTTTTTATTAATGTTTTACAAAGTTCAAAAACATCCATACAGCAAGACAACTTACAACATCCCTCCCTCTTAGCACCAGCCACCAGATACTTGCCATTAAAGTATCTTACTTAGCTAGTAAGTATGTTATAGAAATGCTTCTGGTGGAGGGGGTCATGCAAACTAAGAGGCTTGCACTCAAATTGAAGCTGTGGGATCTCTACATGGATCCACCATCAGCAAGCCCAGTGAATCAAGCCATATTATCCATTGAGCATCAAATTGAGTGTATAAATGAGTATATAACACAGATCTGCTATACATCTAAATATGATTGTGTATGTCACAAGTACCTTGTCATATAAACTTTATTGAAAGGGTTATTTTACTCTAGTTTCCTGTTGCAGGTCCATATGCTCACCACTACAAAAACTGCCTACATCTCAGCTAAAATAAACTGTAATTACAGCCTAACATGAGCTAAGGCATACAACAAAACCAAGGCAGCCAACTGGAAGGAAAGCAGCCATATGGTGCGAGCTGCTCTTGACTTGCCTCCTAATTCTTGAATTTTTACACTGATACATTTCAGCTTCATAGAGAAAATCTGGTCGTTGTCAGACGTTAGAGACAGTCCATTCACAGTTAACATGCCTTGGCTTCACATCCTAAACTTATTGTCCAGGATACACAGCAGAAGTTCAGAGCTGGGCCAATGCCAAAATGTGCACAGTTTGGTTGTAAAGAATGCTGTGCAGTCTGCTGCTGCCGGGCTAAAATGACATTCCCATCTGGTGGTTGTTTCCTGAGCGTCCCAACATCTCTGAAACTTTTTTTCTCTAACTACTGAAAGACTACACATCATGTTATAATTGTTAAAGATGTATGCCCAAAAAGGTTTTAATTAATGTTAGCTCATACAAAAATAGAATTATAGAGTGCAAGGCGTTCCTGAGGAAATATCTAGTATTCTTTATAAAGTGACATTTTCCATTACAGAGACCAGAGCACAAAATCCTGCGCAAGGGACCACACTGCGAGAAGCTGCTGGATCACCGTGTACATACTTTGTAAGCTTCGCTGCTTTTCTTCTATTACTCTTTCTTAAAAGTGTAAACCATAAAAAAGAATAAATAGTACAACAAATGTTTGCTTTTCTTTCGTTTTCATATGGCAGCAGGCAGTTGTCATTATGGAAGACCAGATTTACTGTTAAGGGTTTGGAGCATTTTAACCTATTCTGAGTATATACTGCAGATAAAAATTAGAGAACAAAAAACTATTTTCTGATTGTCAAATCATTGTGTAGTCCTATGTGAATAAATCCTAACTTGAGTAAAATAGCAGAATTTTTTGTTTATTTCATAAATTGTATTTATTCTAAAGAATAAAAATGTAAATGAGATCAAAATTAGAGAACACTTTCAAAAAGAGGTCACACGTTGTAGTTACAACTGCATCACAATCAGTTTTTAGGTGGTTTTAGATGCAGTTTTGTTAATTTAACAGGTGAAAGACATGAACTGAATGGGTGAATTTGATTTTGAAAGGGAAACCTGTTCCACAAATGTCTTTCACCTGTTAAATTAACAAAACTGCACCTAAAGCCACCTCAAAGCTGATTGCGCTGCAGTTTTAACTGCAACGTGTGACTGCACCCTCAGATACCTGCAAGTGTTATTGGTGTTAATCTGGCCCCTGGTGCTAACTTCCTTAATTAGCTGACAAATTCTATAAAGATGGCGCCTAACTTTCCAGTTTGCAAAAATCGTGTGTCGTTCCAAAGTGAATGAAACCCTCCGGGAGCAGGTTTTCCAGATGAAGGCCAAAGAGGAGACCCTTAGGGTGGTGGCACACGTGGTGTTTTTAGGCCATTATTGGGCTGTTTGTAGATGTGCGTTTTCAGATTGTAAAAAAACGCATGCATTTTTAATTAACCAGTCAAAAACACATGCGTTTTCAAAAAACGCATTCGGTTTTTACTATCTGAAAACGAACGACTAAAAACAGCCCAAAACGGCCTAAAAACGCCATGTGTGCCACCACCCTTAAGCTATAGCAAGATATCTTGGTCATTCCAAATCTGTGATTTGTAGAATTTTGCATCTTTACAACATCACAAGCTCATTATATTCCCTTGGAAAGAGAGGACAGAATAATGCAGAGAATCTCCACGGATAATTGTTTCAACACTGCAGCTGGAATTGTTTGCCAGTTCAGCACTGAACAGGACAAGGATCTGTCTCATTATACAATGGCTCACTTTTATCAAAACTAAACTGTGCAGTTTGCCTGTGAAGTATGTAGAGTTCGCCAGATTCATTAATCTGTTGCACCCTGCACTGATTTGGAAGTGTGCCCCTGATTTGGAAGTGTGCACCTTCTTGTGTATCTGCTACCCAAAACTGACGCCGACACTTTTTAAATACATATGCAAGCAGTTTGCTTGATCTTTCTAGTGCAAAGTTAGACAGAAAATGTGGGCCATTGTCTCAATGGGGTATTCCCACAAACGCAAAATTCTTAATTACATTCAAAATAGAAAAATTACATATTTTGTAATTTGATATTATTACATATCTGTTTCACAGAATATATTTATAACCTGGCTCCCTCAATCCTTCTTATGCGTAATTTAGTTTCCCTTTGGATACGGCCATAAACTCAAACCTAACTATGGTCGTGCAGGACTTCCTGTTAAGTTGGATTCCCTCACATGAACATGACTGCCCTGCATTGCCACTCCATTCTCCTACTCCGCTTCCATGTCGGGTCTGACCCGCAATGCCTCCCTGTCTTCTGACTCTGCTTCTCTGTGGGTTCTGCTCGGCAATGGCTCCCCATTCTCTTACTCCGCTGTGGGTTCTGCTGCTGGGGACGGTGTTGCAGCGAGGATCAGTCTGGAGAGGAACTGGCACTGCCACTTGGTAAACGCTGCACACACACATCACTGATAAAATGGACACCTGTCAGCTTATTTAGGAGCATGGGAAATCTGGGTGACTCCTCTGATATGGAAGTTGCAGTGATGTGGAGAGTCAGGTTGTCACTCAGCTTTCTGGATCTGTCATTCAGGAGTCATACAGAGGCTGCAGTTATGTGTCTATAACTATCTACATGTCAGATCTATTATTAGCAGAAGTAAAAAAAACTAAATTAAAGTGTAGCTAAACCTGGAGCACACAAGAGCAGTAAGTTCACGTTCACAAGCGCTACAGAGGAATCAGGAAGTGGTCAGCACCATGTGACTAGGATGTGGTGATGGGTGGGCATGCCAGGCCAGTCGGAAGCTGCAAGAGCGGAACTTCTATGTCCCTGTAAACAAACAGGGGTATGGCACAGAGAGAGAGAGAGGGCGGCTCAAGACACCAGAAGTGGCGGATGATGTAAGTACTAATTTTTTTTTTTATGCAGCTCACCCCTGTCCACCTTGTTTTTATAGTGAGTTTTGGACAGCACCTTTAAAGGGCCCGACTCCCCTTTGGGGAGTAGCATGTTGTGTGGACAGAGGAGAAGTGGACCACAGTTCATTTTATTGATTAAAGCATTTGGATATGATGGGAAACACTGTAATCACTAACAAACGAGAAAAAATGAACCCAAAAGGGAACATTTACTTAGAAAGTCAGAAACTGCACTAAAAGTGCTATTTCCGTGTATAATGCTGGGTGTGGCGATTCACTAAGATTACTAGAACATGTCCTATTTCATCTATTTAAATGGAGCAGTTGCGTTGATGTTCCATTCATATGTAAAGGTCCTTCCGAGAAATCCAACCACTTTGATCAGCTATTTTTGCAAATCCATGGAATAGAGTGGCAATGCGTTTCTGTAACCTGTAAAGTGGAAAAAGGACTCCTCAATTCTCATGATCAACTATCATCATGAAAAAGCAGGTCTACACTGCAGCGATCAATGACCTCTAGTCTGCAGTCAAGAGATATATATGGTGCAACGACTGTGTAGCACCACCACACTCTTGGGAGAAGAAGCCAAAAGGAAATTAAAGGTAAAGATTTGGGTGATCTACCCGCAGCACTGAGAAAAATGTATTTTTTCCTGAGGTTTGTCCACTTGGGAGGCAGCATGAGTGGAAGCACGATGAAGGCTTTGTTACTAGGAGTACTAGGGTTGGTGGCTGTTTGCCCTGTGAGGAGTATATTTTCTAGAAGAAAGAAGGGTTAAACACTATAATAAACAACTACCTTTTCTGCAATCCCCTATTATAATCTGGTACGTAGCTCCACAATGAAGGAGCTCTTTAAACCACTTATTTCCATGCTGTATTGAACTGGCAATAATGCTTGTTTTTATTCGGCATAATGTAAAAAAATATCTTGCTTTTACTAACGCATTCCTGTGAATGAGTCATCTGAAAGCTTGTGTAAGTATCACTTTTTCTAGTACGGATGACCTTCTATAGCTGTATAAATGGAAATTCTTATTTCTAACTTCTCGGGACAGTTGTCTGTTTTTATTATTAGAATTTTATCCAAATTAATACTTCAGATGGAATATTATTTCAGTATTTTTCCAAATTCTTTTTTAAGGCAATCTGGTTTTAATTTTACTATGTCTCAGTCCTGTTTTACTATATTGAATATGGATGAGATCCTTTTTGCTTTGTTAGTTTAGTAAAGAGAAAACAATGGGGTTTATTTACTTAGGGTCCCGCAGCTGCATTTTAGTCGGGTTACCCGACTTTTCGGGGATCACACCGGGGATTGTCTCGCATCGGTGGCGGCTTTCATGCAACAGTAATCGGGGGGGCTATACGGGCTGCTAATTATGCACACACCCGTATTTACCACGCCTCTCGCGGGATGTCACCTTCCTCTCCCAGGATGGAAGAGGTAGGTGGTGAGGGCATGCAACATCTTGTCCCCCCATGCTGCTAGTTATAACTTTCTTTTCTTAGTGATCCCGACGTGTCAAAACTAGTGTACAGGGGTCAGAAAGTAAGAGTTCTCCTTATGGAGAGTTTGCCAATTAAGGCCGCCTTATAGGCATGTGGAGACATAAAGCCATAGATGTTCCACTACAGAATTCTGGGAAGAACACAAATATTTTTTCCAAGGTGTTAAATGGAAAACATTACCTCATTTTGCTACCTTGAAAGGCAGTTCCCTTAACACCAAGCATGACCAAACCAGTATATGTATTGCAGAAGGGACAGACTCCCAACTGTAGACAGCACTGTATCAACCTGGTTGAATCTCCTCAGTACAGCGTAGGATCCCATATAATGTTATAAGACTTCTTGTAGGTCATGCTTGCTGTTAAGGGGGCTGCCTTTCAAGGCAGCAAAAGGAGGCATTGTTTTCCATTTAATACCTTGGAAAACATATTTGCATGCTTTTAAGTGTAGAGAGCTGTGTAAGGTGTCTTTGTTTGCAGGACACAATGTAGTTTTTGTTGATACCATTTCAAAAATTGTACAACCTTTTGATTGCTTTTTATTAAAATTTTTATTGGAGACAAAATGCAAAAAAGTAGCGATTCAGACATTAAGGCGCTATTCTCCTTAACAGGGGTTCATCACCGGGAATAATTTATATTTTAATAGATTTGATATTTTGGGACACGGTGTTCATATAATAATCTATTTACATATATGCTCACTTACTGTATATTCACTAATAGGTAGATGGGAATGATGGGAAGAAGAGGAGCTCCCCGCTCCTCTTCTTCTTCCCTGGACCCCCCCTCCCACGCCATGGGCCGGTAGTCACTGCCTCCTTGTACAGCCCCCTCATGAATACGCTGGACCGCTGTAAGCTTGGTCCGACGTTCTCAGGCTATGACAGTGAAGTGTTCACTAGCTTTATCAGAAGGTTCCGATAAAACCAGCAGTTTAAGGCCCCTTTCACACTTGCGTTTTTCACGCGCGTTTTCTGCGCATGCTTTTGACGCGCAGAGCTTGCATTGCACTCTGACCCATTGTTACCAATGGGTCTTTTCAGACTTGCATTTTTTTCACGCACACACGCGCGGTTTTTTTAACGCGCGTTTAAATCTCGACATGCTATACTTTTGCAAGTCACGCGCGTGAAAAACGCACCATACAAGTCTATGGAGACGCATCAAAAACGCATTGCACTCTGAGACACTTGCAAGTGTAATGCAAGTGCAATGCGTTTTTCATGCATCAATTGCCATAGAAAAGATAGAGCTCAGTCCTGAGTCCATTGAACGCATTGAAATTGCATTGAAATTGCATTGAAAACGCGCGTGAAAAACTGAGACACTGAACAAACTCTGACTGAAAACTGATTGCACTCTGATGCAAAATGCGCGTTTTTCACTGACCAAACCCTGATCGCACCCTGATCAGACTCTGACGTGATCTGCAACGCAAGTGTGAAAGGGGCCTTAGGGTAACAGGTCCTCTTTAACTCCTGAACATTTCTACTTGTTTTGTTTTATATAACCTCTGCAAGTCAAATTTACCAAAACAACAGACAAAAGCAACATCTGGTCACTCAAAGCAAAAATACATACTAAAACTTTGAAAAACGCTTCTGACTGTGAAGTGTGTGAAAGTGCCCTGGAGGCAGATCATACTATTGTCCAAAGTACAACTTATACTAGTATGTAACACAAAGTTAAGTCCCCTTTATGAACATACAACGTCAAGCTCATTACTGACCTCCACTGGACAAGAGATTTAACATACTGATAAATTTCCAATTATCGTTCAACAGATACATCATGTTTACAATGTATATTGAAAATAACAAAGGGATTGCCCCATGGTAATCAGGTAAGATAGTGAACTAGGTGCATTACTATACATGGTTTTATGTTACCAAGGAGGCACATAGGTATGCATAGTAACAAAATTATTAAAGCACCTACTGCTTTAAAGGGAACCTGTCACAAGGATTTAGAACCCCAAGCCTGTTATGCAGGTCAAGTGACATGATCCCATTAATGTCTTTTTATACTGCTATATTCTCTGAGATCCACAATTACTAAGAAATACAACTCTGCAATCAGATGACCTGTAAGGAATCACAGAAACAGAGTAGAGTAACACTGACCTCCCTGCTCAATAGCATCCCATATCATGAGCTACTGAAAGTCGCTGCCATCCAGAGATGTAATGATGTACCTGGACTGTCAGAAAGTGCATCCTCGTGCCCCAGTTAGTTACATATAGGGGCACATTTACTAAGGGTCCGCAGCCGCGAATCCGTCGGGTTTTTCCCGAATATTTCCGATTTGCGCTGTATTTCACGGGATTGTGGCGCACGCGATCGATTTTTGGCGCAATCGCGACGACTTTCACGCGACAGAAATCGGGGGCGTGGCCACCGGACAACCCGAAGGATTCGGAAAAACCGTGGAATTTAAAAAGCCATTTGTGTCGCAAGATCAAGCACTCACATACACCAGAAAAAAGCAGGTGAACTCCAGCGGACCTCGGCGCAGCAGCGACACCTGGTGAATATCGGTGCACGGACCTTAGTGAATCCCGGCAGAGCCCGAATCAGCGTCGGAGAACCCGCCGCTGGATCGCGACTGGACCGGTTAAGTAAATGTGCCCCTAAGTGTTAAATCACACAGAATATAGAAGAACATCATTTACAAGTTAAAAATTACATAAAATATGAAGTTTCAAATAAACCCCTTTACCTATAACTCATAAATAAATAAAATCCTACATATTGTAGGTATGTAGGTAATGTTTAATGTTTAATAATTTATCCTTATGGGATAAATACTTTGTCAGCAATGAAGGTTTGAATTAAAAGCTACACAGTTCTCATATTGGTATCAATGACAATGTCCTCTCATTCCACAAAAAATAACACCTGCATATGCAAGTGTGAAAAAAATCACACCATAGCTTGGTATGCCAAAGTTTTAAAAAGTCATTGGGGAGCAGTTTTCTGTCTGCAAGTTCTTTTAGGTGGCAACTGCTTGCACACGTATTTAAGAAGTGTCTGCACCACATTTGTGTCCCACGTGACTGTCTTCTGATGCGCTTGCACTATTCTTCATGCAACACAAATTTCTGAACTGAAGGGGCGTTCTGGTGCTCAGTTGGACCGCGCGCCAGATTTAACATGCAAAGCCCTACAGAAGTGTTGCACGACCCATGTTAACCCGTTCACCCGTCGGCCGCGGGTGCATGGAGAGGGCTCACGTGCTGAGCCCTCTCCATAGTCGGTAAGTCTTTGCTGCATATTACAGCAAAGGCTTACCGGTAACACCCGCGATCGGTGCCAGCGCCAATCACGGGTGTTTTCCCACTGATCGCATGGGCGCCGCCATCTTTTCGAGGATCGCCGCTCCCTGTGACGTCATCGAAGACCCGAGGCTACTTCGGGTTAACCCATGCATTACTATGTGCTATCAGCACATTGAAATGTATGAGGAATAAAATGTAGTATTAGGAGAAGGAGTACTGTAGTATGGCAGTATATGATAGGATCGTACAGACAACCTAGGGTTAAAGTACCCTAGGGAATCGGAAAAATAGTAAAAATTAAAAAAAAAATTATAATAAAAAAGTTATTTGCGCCAGAAGATGGCAAAATCCCCCCCAAAAATTTTTGTACAGGAGGTTTTAATTTTTTTAAATGTATGATAACATTATAAAACCTATATAAATTTGTTATCCCTGTAATCGTACCAACCCAAAGAATAAAGTAGACATGTCATTTGGGATGCACAGTGAAATCCGTAAGATCCAAGCCCACAAGAAATCGGCACAAATGCGTTTTTTACCAATTTCACTGCATTTGGAATTTTTTTCCCGCTTCCCAGTACTTCCCAGTTTTCACACAGCTCTGGACATGGAAAAATAAAAAAGTTATGGATTTTTGATCATGGGGAGTGAAAAATGAAAATGAAAAAAACAAAAAAGGGCCAGGTCCTGAAAGGGTTAAAGGTGCAACAAAAAAAGAAATGGGGCACTCTGTCGGAGCAGTGCAGGGGACGCCAGATTTATAAAGAACGGGCGCCAGAAATCCTTAATCTGGCGCCCTCTGGATACTGCACAGGCTAACTGCACATAGTGCAGTTTACACTGTTCTTAGTAAAAATTAAAAAATTAAAACAATCGAGACACGCATTGGGACTAGAAGTCATCGGAACTACAACTTGCTTGGTGGTCTCGCTACTTGTCACACATCTGACACCTCTGACTATGTTGTAGTGGGTTCGCTTACCCACACAAGGCCTAAGCCAGACATCTACAGAAAGGGAAAGCAATTTTGCAAAAAGTAGAAATACAAGGACATCAGAGAAAGAAATCTTAAAACAGAAGTCACTAAAAAGTTGCAATCAGCTGTAAGCTAATTTCTACGCCTGATAGGGGTAGCTGTAGATTTGTCCCAAAATTTGTGACTTTCTTTGCAACTTTTTGAAAAAAGTTGCATCTTTCACATCTGGAATTTGTTAATATCTCAGAGTTCATCTGAACTGCTATTTGCTGGGTGGTTCTAACACTGGTCACACATCTGACATCTCTGACTATGTTGTACAGGCGGTCCCCTACTTAAGAACACTCGACTTACATACGACCCACAGTTACAAACGGACCTCTGGATATTGGTTATTTATTGTACTTTAGTCCTAGGCTACAATAAACAGCTGTAACAGTTATCGCAGGTGTCTGTAATGAAGCTTTATTGTTAATCCTGATTCTTATGACAATCCAACATTTTTAAAGTCCAATTGTCACAGAGACCAAAAAAGTTCTGGGTCCGATTACAATGATAAAATATACAGTTCCGACTTACATACAAACTCAACTTAAGAACAAACCTACAGACCCTATCTTGTATGTAACCCGGGGACTGCCTGTAGTGGGTTTGTTTGCCCGCACAAAGGGCTAAGCCAGAGATCCATAAAAAGAGAAGACCATTTTGCAGTGGTAGAATTACAAGAACATCAGAGCAAGAAGTTTTGTCAAAGACCCAACATTAATATAACTATATATAACCAGAGGTAGATGACAGAACAGAATTAACACAGGTAAATACCATTCCTTCTGAGGTCAGGCCCCTTTATCATCTCTTAACCTCATAAGGTAAAGGGCCTTTACAAATTGTGGAAAATTAAAGGGGTTTATATTTTCACTGGCTTAAATTTAACTGAAAATGGGAATTATGAGAAGAACCATCCCTGTTTAGTCTATCTGGGCAGCTGCCATAAAGGAATTCTGCTGTGGGCAGAAAATGAGAAAATAGCTTTTCTCAATAAGACTCTTCATACACAGAGCATCTAGTGATTCGGTTACGTGATTAAAAGCGTTAGGAGTGGAAACAAAAGTAAGAATTGGGGAGGGCATACATGTTCTATATCAGTAATATAATAGCATATAAAAAGAAAGCAGAAAATAATAGTAAAAATAAAGGGTCTGTTCATACTAATCAATTTTAGATAAAATGTAGGTATTAGATAAAACACAGGGGTATATGTATCCCAGTGGCTCAGTGGTTAGCACTACAGCCTTGCAGCGCTGAGGTCTTGGGTTCAAGTACCATCCAGGTCAACATCTGCAAAGAGTTTGTATGTTCTCCACGTGTTTGCGTGGGTTTCCTCCCACACACAAAAACATACTGGTAGGTTGATTAGATTGTGAGCCCCATTGTGGACAGGGACTGATTTGGCAAGCTCTGTGCAGCGCTGTTTAATCTGTGTGCGGTATAGAAATAAAGGAATAATTATTATCCTAGATCATGCTTTGTGCAACTGCTTCTTAAAAAAAAGTATGTCAGTATGTCAGTGTGCTTGGTTTACAATCCTTCATCCTGGTGGTAGACGTCCTTTCATTTGTTTCATGCCATAAGAAGAGGGATCATAGTGTTTTCATCTCTCCGCCATTATTCTAGATCACTTTATAAACAGATCCATAGAGGGGATAAAAGGGGTTAATATCTACAAAAGGAAACTAATAAACATAAAGAAACTTTATAATGAACTTTGATAACATCCAAAATAAGGACTTTTAGGTAGAAAATATATACATAGTGATCTGGGCGGAAATTGTACTGGTTGGGCAGAAATGTGAACAGTTCTGCTAAAAAGTATTTCAATGTCATTGACAAATTCCAGTGGCCAAACATGAGAAATGTTCAAACTCGTCCCACTTCCTGTTATGGACCTTTGGACCTTGTCAGCAATATATTAGCCTGCCTTGTACTTGTCATATCGCCTCTCTGTTCAAGGACTGCTTGTGTTTTGTAGGAAAACTGTTATCTTGAAAGATAAGGAGTGTGTGGTCATATTGGCTGCCTCTCCCTATTTGTCAGGAAAAAATTCTGATAAGTAAAATGTATATTTCTTTCTCTGAGATCAGACAGAGCTGTCCAGGGCTAGAATTTCTGAGGGTCATTGACAGGCCACATGACTATTGATGTACAGATCATTTGTTACATATACATATTATTCTGAATAGAACATATCCTTTAGGTATTTTTTGTGTTTGTTTTGTGCTTTGCTTTGTG
The DNA here is from genome assembly GCA_019512145.1 of Engystomops pustulosus. NCBI lineage: Eukaryota > Metazoa > Chordata > Amphibia > Anura > Leptodactylidae > Engystomops > Engystomops pustulosus. The sequence continues at coordinate 167,818,321 of CM033644.1, forward strand.
ATTTTATCAGGATCCTGCAGCAGAGGGATTTCTTCTGATGCTACAGCAGTTCAGAAGAAGATTGCAGGTCACTGGGTCCAGCAGCAACCAGTTCTCACGGCCAAGCACCTGGCACATCACCCATATTCAGAAAAGCTCCAATGCTGGTGTCTAAGCTATATACAAGTTCATACAGAGACCATGGTGTATAAGACATCAGGGGGAGGTGGCTCCCTTGTCACCTTGTCCCTTATTGTAAACACAGGGTGCTGATGGAATCACACGCCACTATGAGAACCAACAGGTTGCGGCATCAAAAAAATCTGTGTTAGGTCAAGGGTGAGCCAGGTTGTAACGGATGCAATAAGCTCCGTGCCCCAGTTTTCTGTCGGACTTTGCACGTTGCTCGCAAACCGCTCGCAAAGGTATTTTAGAAATGTCTGCTCCACATTTGTGTCACACAAGTCCATTTTGTGGTGGCTACACTAGTCATCTTGCGACACAAATTTCTGCACTGAAGGGGGCTGTCCAGTGCGCAGTTGGACCGTGCGCCGGATTTAACATGAAAAGTCCAACATAAGTTTGTCGCAAGCTCCATGTTAAAGGTGCACCAAAAAAAGTGGGTGCACTCTGTCGGAGCAGTGCAGGGGGCGCCAGATTCATAAAGAGCGAGCACCAGAAATCCTGAATCTGGCGCCCCCTGCACGCTACACAGACAAACTACACTTAGCACGCACTGCACTGTCCAAAGTGCTTTTTAGCTTTATTTATTTTCACTTTTTTTCAAATATATTAACTTTCTTTTCCACATGAAGACTTTATAGAGCTATACACTGTCAGTCTCACTGACTGGCAGTCAATTGGATCTAATAGGAAAATTATGAGGACTGCTTGTGGGGTGTTGACAGGGGTAAGTACATTAATTACCCCTGAAATGTAACTCACTCAGATGCCACAGCACAGGTGGCGTAACTGGAAGTTGATGGGCTCCAGTGCAAAGTCTGTGCCAGGCCCCTGACTATAATGTATATTTATAGTACTAGTCTTCTCATGTGAGAAAGTGACACCATACCTCTTGGACCCGGTTGCGACCGCATCCTCTACACTCCACGCCCCTGCACAGCACCATGAGTGCACCATCTAAAGACTAAATTGCCGCCTCTGTTCTCCTACTCAGCTCCCAGCATGCAGTTAGCAGTTAGACGATTCGCGAGAATACTGTATCATGATTCCGGGTAGGATAAAGTTCTGCCTATTTATGTCATGAATAGGCAGAACAGTGTAACAAGTCGTTAATGACCTATCGATAGGATAAGCCAATTGATGTAATGTTTCCAATCTCATTTCTGGCCCATAGCTGATTGAGGTATCAGGTGTTTCACTGCCACCACCAATCCTTGTTCTAAGAATAGATCATGGATAGTTTTGAATCGGAAAATGCATTTAATGTGGTCATAACATTCTATGTAGCTAATTCTCGGGCCACATCTCAGCTGAACATTATTACTGTAGAAAAGTATTTCTGTATTATTTTCCATTAAGATGTTAATAGTATGATGCAATCTACCTTACAGCAATACATTTCTATGGTAACCACTCGGAGAAGTTTGACAGCTTTCGAAATTCACCAGACAATACACAAAAACAGAATGATATGCCACATGTATACAGAAAAGGAGACTGTTTAACTGTTTTATCAGGGACCTTAGGTCTGTTCCATTCATCTCCCTATGAATGATTTGGTTTGGTTTTGTGGTTGCAGCTGAGAATGACAAGACGTATTTCCTCCTTTTTGCATAATTATCCATAAACAATAAGCAACATGAGATTGTCAGGGTCTATGGAAAGCCTTGACTTGATTAAACATTCCATCAGGCGCGGGCTGCGTGCTTGTGTGTCCTTGGCGAGGAGCAGCAGTTCCACATTCCAAAATGAACATGGCTCGCTTTTTATTAGGTTATTAATGAAACAAACAAAGGCGAAGGTTTCATAACTTCCGTTCTTGTTTATGAAGAATGGGAGCACAGAAAGGAAAGGATTACTATCATCATACAAAGGGCAGGACAGTGTGTGCCTAGTGGACATTTTCCCTGAATACGATTAAGGCCTAATAAAAGATAGAAAGTAAAGCTGACAATGAAAGATTCACTGAAATCTAGACAGAATCAACAACATATTCTTTTGTTGCCAGTAGAAACCAATTGTGTTATTGTGGAATGGAAGCTACACCGTGATTGGTTCCATCTCGGATCGCAGGTGCACCCGTGCCCCTCTCTGTGGCGTTGGCCCTTCCCGCTCCCCCGGATCACACTTACCTCTGTGCTCCTGCTACCATTCCAACTACACTCCTTAGGGCACATGCTGGCACTCACAGATTAAAAGGGCCAGCGCACTGCTGATTGGAGCTGGCCACTTCCTGGATTCCCATAAAGCCCGGCTTCTCCCAGCATTCCCCACCGGATATTCGTGCTATTGCCAATGAGAAAGCTGTTCCCTATGCCTCGTGCTTTGATTTCCTGTTGTGACCCTGGACCTGTTCTTGACTTCGCTCCTCCACTGCCAGCCCTGACTTCGATCTATGCTGCCTGCCTTGACCAACTGTCTGTCCCCAACTACAGGATTGCCTGCTGATTCTGTGCATCAACCTTGGACAAGTAGTGCCTGTGGAATGACCTGGTGGTACCACGCCGCAGCAAGACCAACCTGTTTTGCAGGAAGCTCTGGTGAAGACAGGGTGCCACTTAGATTCCGGCCCCAGGTGTCGGCTTGTGTCATCATCCGCGGTGGTCCAGGGTGTTCACTGCCCCAGAAGCCTGACACACATCTTCTTTGTTTCTACTTCTTGTAGGATATTCTACATAAGTTTGCAATCTACCTGTACAATCCACATTTTATAGAGAGGAATTCTATCTCATAAGTAAAAAAAAATGTAAATTTTTAATTGCATGCCTGTGGTGCTAGCTGTGGGACAAGGGAGATACCAATGGCCTAGAGAGCAGGATAGTTCACCTGAACAAGAACTGACAGCCCTGTTGAGCTTAATGGGCGACAATGAGTAACACCTAGATTCTCAAATTGTGGGATATTGTGCGCAGACGGCAGGATTCTCGGATGAGAATTTGGTAGGAGGCACTAAGAGGCTACTGGGGCGTGGAGTAGCCGCACTGTGTAGCCTCAGCTCCAGCTTCTCCACGCCCCCAGTAGCCTCTTATTTGGATTAGGATTAGCCCTTAAAAGGGTATAGATGTGCCTACCACCCGATCTACCTTTATAGGTTCCCTTTAATTAATTAATTTTAACCTTTATACCACTTTTCTAGTGTACAAGCACTGAAATAATTGCAATTCTTAGTATACCAGCAGGAATTGCGATTATTTTACAGTTTGTGGAGTAGTGTGAAGGGGGGCTGGAGTGGGATGGCAGGGGGCATTCCTGCTAATGTCTACACCTATTCAGGCCCAAATAGGCACAGGTAATAGTGTAATTCTGGCATAGAATTGTATGCCAATGCAGCTGACCGCCATATACGTCGGGAGGTAAGAGCTTCCTGATGTATGCAATATGGCGGAGGGCAGGGGTTTCATGTGCGAGTTGTATAAAGACCACTGGGTTACTGTTCATCATTAAATGTGATATGCAATGGTCCTACAGGTGTTAAGCAGGACACAGGAAGAAGAAGTCAAATACATCTGAAAAGTAGAAACGAAGCATTGCCATGTAACTTACCCTCCTCCCTGGGGAAGCTGTTCTGGAGGTCTGGAGTCGACAGGCCGGATCTTACTTATGGTGTCTGGTGTTGTGTATGGTGTTTGGTGCTGTGTACTTGTTCCAGGCATCCACCTGCTGGAGTGGAGGCATTATTCCATTTGTGTGCAGTGTTCCCTGTGTTTGAGTGTTGCATTGCACTGACACAGTGCTGGACATACATGTTGCTATGCTGAGTGTGCGTATGATCCAGCAAGAGATTGTTGCATTTCCCTAATAACCTATTAGTGCACAATTTGGAGGCCACTACTACTGTCTTAACCCTTTCACAAGGTAAGTTGGAGTAAGACCATATCATACAAGAAAAGGTTAACAACTCCCTGGATGGACTCGAATTGGATGGGTGGGACTGTCTATTTGTTGCACCCTACTCAATACAGGCATCCACTTGTTGTGTCCACCAGCTGGAGTGGAGGTGCTTTTCCATCTGTGTGTACTGTTCCTTTTGTTTGAGTCTATACACAGACATCTACCTGCCATTGTGCTTCTGATACATTTACAGACACATTTAACCTCTATAAGAGTCTATTTGATTGAAAGGAGATGGAAACATCCCCCACCGGGGCCTAGCCTTTCTTCTGTGGCTGTAGACACCTGGGGCCCAGAATATCGGAGTGGCTGGCTAGTGCAGCCTTGGGCACGCTGTGGTCATGGTGCTTGGTATTGGGACCATAGGACGGGCCTACAGCCTGGCAGGTCTCCAGCAAGTGGTGTGTGCAAGAAATATGGAGGGAGAGGCTCATGCAATAGGGTCTCCCTGGGGCAACCACTTATGTCATTGAAGGAGCCCCTGAATGATGTAGGATGGGGAGCCCTTGATGGTGGTGCAGCCTGATCCAGAGATTATATGTTGGCACGTTGTTAAAATAACTTACAGTTCTTTACTCAACTCTAAACGGCAGGAAACGGCCTTAAAATCAGCTGCAGGTTCTGCAGGCTGGAAAGCTGATAGGAGATAGCTGGTCCGCAGGAAGGATTGCTTGCAGCCTGGTAGTAGCTTCAAGCTGGACTGGTAAAGATGGAGTCGAGTCCAGATGGTAAACCTCTGCTTCCTTGTAGTGTGTCTGGGTAGTGGCCTGAGACACTTCTGCTTCCTGGTATAATGACACTGGCAGTCGCAGCACAGACTTGTGCTGCTCTCTCCTATGCTTACAGGAACTGACATGTGCTCCAAGATGGAGTCCCTCACTCTGACCATGTGCTCCTGCCCACCAGGGGTTTTTATACTTCCTTGGTCAGGTGGCAGCAACCTCCAACCAGCTTCCAGCTTGCTTTACAATGTGGATAAGGCCTAAACTTGTTTCGTGGGAAAACTCCTTTAATAGGGGGCCTTTATTGCTGCACATGCTGTTATTCTGTGTATTCTTAGAAACTAAAATATTAAAGTTTAAAAACACAGTTTTATTGTTATATTACTATGGACACCTAATTAAAAAATCCTGAGGATAAAGCTTTGGTATATTTCCTTTTATTTCTAAAGATATTCTACAGTTTATGAAAAAAATGAAGGGCTGTCAATACTGGTGAACAGCATTATAGCACCAAGATGTTGTGCAGCACTGACAAGAGATTTTGATAAGACCAGTCCTTGTTCCATATGGTACACACACAACCTATCAGAAGAACCTTTGATCTGGATTGAACCCATGCTACAAGTGTGACATTACAACAGTACTTAAAGGGAATGGGTTCCAAGGACAAAAGAAATTATAGAGGATAACACAAATAAATACAGATGTAACACGGAAAGATTATCAGAGCTGGCCAACAGTGACACTTGCTAAGTCCAAGGGTTTTCTATTCAGCAATCACCATTTACATCTGCAACGCCCCTGCCATCACATAGGCAAAGTGGTAGTTGTGAATAGCGCCCTCTCCAGGTAAGGGGCAGTTAGGGAGACTGATCACCTCTCTAGGAGGTCTCTAATTACTGGAGAACTTTGTAATTGCAGCTGTAGCCACTGCCTGGTAAGGCAAGAGTTAACAACGCCAAATGTTATTGTCAAACATGTAATCCATGGTGCTATTAATTCATCTCCTTTGTTTAACATAGTTAAAACAAAAATCCCTGAAAACATTTTGTCCGAGATGGTCACTACCTAGCCATAACATATCCAGTGGGACAAAACAGGAGCTTTAGAGGCCCTAAAGTTGTCTCTTCCTCTTTGAGAGTCTACTACTACAAACTAGACGTTTCGTAGGGAAACTGGTACCGATTTTGTCAACCTGCGCTTGCAGGAGTCATTGGTAACTGCAAAATTTGCAGTGTTCTTCTATATTTGTACAGTCATTAAATCAGATGTATTCAGTTTCTGATCTTCCTGTCCGACATTTTTGGCTTCTGTATTTGTCCATTAAGCTCTGTGCAGTACAGTGTGTACCATAGAGATGCTGTAAATAAGACACGTAGGACAGGATGTGTACAAAGCTGGGTATAGTGAAATCTATTTGCCTGCACAGTAAATGTGCCCAGAATGCCAGGAAGGAGTTTCTCAATAAGCCTTTCAGTGTTATATAATGTAATATTCCATGCCATTGTTACCAGGCTGATGCTGAATATTAACATATGTATATATGATAAGAACAGCGGCTGCATGAATATCCTCCTAATGCGAAACACTACAGCAGAGTTTACTGGAAGCATACTAGTGAGCAATGCACCCTGGGAAATCCACTCTAAAATCTTAGATATCTCCCATCTGAGTGAATTGGAATAGCACCTCTCAGTAAACAGGATGTAGAGGAGAGCGAGGAGAAACATCAACATGTCGAAATAAGAAAAATGTAAACAGCAAGTCTGGATAGAAACAAATGCCAGTGAAAATCTCTCAGTTACTTCTTTGTCGGCTTTGTGCATAGAAATTATAATTAGTAGAATAATCAAAAACTCGGTTCCTTCTAAATGAGGAGCTGTGACATCACAGGGGTAATCCCAAAATGAATGTTTTGTGAATGGTAAAGGAACATGACCAAGCAAGGGCTGATGCAGGAGAAAATGGGCTAAGAGAAGGAAGAAAAAAGCTGCATACCACCACCTAACTAAAAACACACAATACACAAATGAAGTTGGAAATGGGGATGATCATAGTGTTTTTAAATTATTTGCAAAATAAGAACATAAATTAGCATAGAAAAACACAAGATATTGGCAAGGTCCCTGACAGCAAAAAATCCCTTTGATGGCATAAAAGATGACCAACCCACCAAATTCAAAACCCCCTATCATCCTATGCCATGTCATCCACACCCCCCACAGTCCTGTTTTACTATATTGAATATGGATGAGATCCTTTTTGCTTTCTTAGTTTAGTAAAGAGAAAACAATGGGGTTTATTTACTAAGGGTCCCGCGGCTGCATTTTCATCGGGTTTCCCGACTTTTCGGGGATCACACCGGCGATTGTCTCGCATCGGTGCCGGCTTTCATGCAACAGTAATCGGGGGGGCTGTACGGGCTGCTAATTATGCGCACCCCCGTATTTACCACGCCGTCACGCGTGATGTCACCTTCCTCTCCCAGGATGGAAGAGGTAGGTGGTGAGGGCATGCAACATCTTGTCCCCCCCATGCTGCTAGTTATAAGGTAAGAGTCATCCTTATGGAGAGTTTGCCAATTAAGGCCGCCTCATAGGCGTGTGGAAACTTAAAGCCATAGATCTTCCACTACAGAATTCTGGGAAGAACACAAATATTTTTTCCAAGGTGTTAAATGGAAAACATTACCTCATTTTGCTACCTTGAAAGGCAGTTCCCTTAACACCAAGCATGACCTACAAGAAGTCTAATAACATGATGTGGGATTAAGCCAAACCAGTATATGTATTCCAGAAGGGACAGACTCCCAACTGTAGCCAGCACTGTATCAACCTGGTTGAGTCTCCTCAGTACAGCGTAGGATCCCATATCATGTTATAAGACTTCTTGTAGGTCATGCTTGATGTTAAGGGGGCTGCCTTTCAAGGCAGCAAAAGGAGGCATTGTTTTCCATTTAATACCTTGGAAAACATATTTGCATGCTTTTAAGTGTAGAGAGCTGTGTAAGGTGTCTTTGTTTGCAGGACACAATGTAGTTTTTAATGACACCATTTTAAAAATTTTGATCGCTTTTTATTAAAATTTTTATTGGAGACAAAATGCAAAAAAGTAGCGATTCAGACATTTAGGCGCTATTCTCCTTAACGGTGGTTCATCACCGGGAATAATTTATATTTTAATAGATTTGATATTTTGGGACACGGTGTTCATATAATAATCTATTTACATATATGCTCACTTACTGTATATTCACTAATAGGTAGATGGGAATGAATTAGGCTCAGTTAACATATTGTTTTTTGGAGACATTCAGTTTGTATAACTGGAAACCTCCTGACATACATGCAGAACGTGTCCATAAACATAATTAGAGAGGTGGGGGCACCTATTTTGCCTCCATCTGCTCCATCCAAATCAGGAGGAAATACAGGATGGAATAGTGTTGTAGACTGTACTCTTCTGCTGCTGGGGAAAAAAGTACATGTTCAGCGGAGGCCATAACAGACTATATGATGCTACTATTTGACATCCATCCCCAGCCTCCACTAAACGTACACTGCAGGTGTGCTCCAGTTATGTAACTGTCCATATTTATGGTCACTAGGGAGACACCCTGAACATCGGCAGCAGTAAATGTCCACACCTCCTAGGGCAGTGGTGGCGAACCTATGCCACGGGTGCCAAAGGTGGCACTCAAAGACCTCTCTGTGGGCACGCAAAGCACAACCTTAAGCATTCTGCTTCCGGCCGGACCCGACAACCTTCCGGCCCCCATACACAATGCTGTGTATAGGGACGGATAGGTGGCCACGGCCGGCCGGAAGCTGAATGCAGCGCTGCTCGGGCGGCCATGTTCGTTTACATGGCGCCCGGACCGGAGCACTGGATACCGGAGGGCACCGGAAGGTAAGTACATCTTTATTGTTTTAAGCAGCCCGCTCCCGGCCACATATAATTTTTTTTCAAAACTCGGACAACCCCTTTAAGAATATTTTATATTAAAATGTTTCGTTAGAGGAACGATACAGAATAGAAAAATAATAATAAAAAAACTGGGGAGGAGTTCATGAAAATGCCTTAAATATGCCAAAAATCTAAATTGTCTGAAATCACAGCATGTGAGAGCGTCCTCTGTCGGGATACATTATTTACGGGTGAGTGCAATCATATTTAAAGGGGCATTCCCAGCCCGGCCATAAGAAATTTTTTAAACCCGGATAACCCCTTTAAGGTCAACTTGGTGGCCACTATGCACTGGACAAGGTTGGAAGCGGAAAGCTCCGTACATCAGGTAGCGGTTGGGGAAGCTTACTGCAGAATCCGTCTCACCAACGTCAAAGCTTTTGATTATGTCTCTGTAAAGATCGCTGTGACAAAGGCTGAACACAGCCGAAACGTTGCGGGAGGTGGAATAAACACCAAGTTTGTTTTTCACAGCTTTGGAGTGCTGCCGTTTTTCTTTATTGAATCATATATATATTCAATAAAGAAAAACGGCAGCACTCCAAAGTGGTCCGGTCCCTTGTAATGTGTTTCTGTGTAAATAGCAATGTAACAATACAGTTAAAGAGAATAATGGAGAATATTCCTTACTTTCTGACCCCATTTTTTGTCATAACTTGACAGGAAGCTAAATATAATGTAGGTTTTTGTTCTTAAATACAATTCTGTGTGTAACATACAATGGTCTTGATTATAGTCTCTACCTTTTATGCAGTGATAAATAGAGTTACATATAATTTGGATGGACATGCTCGTTTAAGTTGAATACATATCATTGCAGAACTCTGTAAAATGTGGTTTTAGCTCGTACCCCACATGCTGGAATTGTGTTCTGCACACTGTGCTAAATGGGACTTTTTTTCTGTTCCAGAAATGTGAGGAATTTATGATTTATGATTTTCAGCCTAGAGCAACATTGTTTTTTTTTTTCAATGGATCCTGGAAAAGTCTCTGTGCTGAATTTTTGGATCTAACACCGTTTTATGGTTTTCTACAATTACTAATTTGCAGCTGCTGGCACACACTTTTATAACACAAGGGCTGGAATCCCTGGTCAAAAAGCAATTTACGGATTTCGGATTTCAGAGCTAAAGATTATTCTTCCAGGTAACTCCATATGTGCCTTGTGATATATTCTTTTCTTGCATGAGTGGAGTTTCTTGTGCTGAAACATTCTGATGGCATTGGGTTAGTTTATCACTGAAGAAACATGTCCACTGATTTGGTCCACTAGTCATTTTCAGCCTCTCCCTAATTATTATTTTCAGGGTGATTCAGTTAAGGGTGTCTCTAAAATTGAGGACAAACCCTTACTTACCAGCCAGCATGAGGTAACCTCACCATAGCTGTTATAGCTACCTGGAATTTGTGGGTGGTCCTCTTTGCATCCTTTGGATCAATCTTAAGGAAGTTGTGGTCCCTCTTGTTGCTTCTATTTGGCTGCCGTTGCTGTTTACTATTTTTACTATTGCACTGCTTAGAGTTTCCTGCTGTTTTTTGGCTGCTGTTCCTATGAGATGCCCAGTCAAAGCTGGTGGTAGGGAGAAATGGTATTTGGCACAATGGGCACCAGTCATCAACATACTGCTGGGTGACTGTATAAGAGGGTAGGCTACCATAAAATGTATTTTTATATAATATTCCAGACCACAACCCTGTAGTTCATGACTCATAATTTCAAATATGCAACTTTTTCATGTAGTTTTTCCCCAGCCAGCAATAAAATCTGAAGATTACCATGCCGTCATCACAGAAACTTCCAAAATGATTGGGTTTCCTTTCATTTTTCTGCCATAAAAAGAAGAGGTTTGTAGTACTGAGATACTACAATGAGGTCACATACTTCTCTTACAGGACCAAGAGTTTTTCTTTTTTTTTTTTTAAGTAAAAAACTGGTTTGCCTTCCTTGCACAGGGCCTATATGGTAGCCATTATGGGCATCGGTGTTGTAAAATTATATTTGACCTTGATACTCTTTGTACCGCCATATAAAACTGAAGGCATACAAAGTTAAAAGGTTAGGTAATGTTCACATTGTATCAGTATAGAGAATAGAAACTCATTCAATATTCTATTATTGAACATCTGTAAAAATCTATAGGGCAATGATATATCTCTATTTTCCAATGGATAGTCCTATGACCTATACCCCTGTATAAGCAGATGCAGGGTATTATTGTATTTTTGCACTTTTTTTCTTATTTTATAGGCATAGAAAAGATTATCATTGCTATTCCATCAACAAGCCCAATGTATAGCAAAAGAAGAATCTGATGCTGGAAGGAATAACTAATTTTCAAGACTTGAAGAGGTCCACTTTAAGCACATCACAGTAAATAATTAATATTGTTTGTGTAATGAACATTTCCAAGTACTTTCTGTGTCAATTCTTCACAATTTTCTAGATCTCTGCTTGATGTCATTCAACAGGAAGCATCAATGTTTACTTCCTGTGCATGTGATGTCACTCAGGAACACGGTTCTTAGCATCACACAGCTTTGATTTCACTGTGTGATATAACGAGCCGTGCACAAGTGTGAGATCACATGACCATGAACCGGTGTTTATCTACAGGAAGTAAATGGTGAAGCTTCCTGTTTCATAACAGCAAGCAGAGATCTAGAAAACTGTGAGTAATTGATACAGAAAGTATATTGGAAAATGTAATAACTTTTCATTACACAAGCAATATACAATTTTTTTCTGGAAATTGCTTAAAGACTCTAGTTTACTGTGTGATATACTTGTGAAGTGAAAGTCAGCACTCATTTAAAAAAATGTGGCTTCAGCTTTATTGATCCAAACACAGTCGAGTAGCATCATACAGTACAGCCAGAAAAAATGAAAATGTCATCTGACGTTTCATTCTACATATACAAAGATAAAACCTAAAGATTTGAAACACGTCAGATAGCATTAGTGGTACTCTACTGTGTTTGGATCAATAGAGCAGAAGCCACGTATTTCACTTCATAGGTGTATACCAAAAAGAAAGTCTTTTAGTATAGGGTGTGTGAATCGGGCTTTAAGGATACATTTACATACCACACCAAACATAGTTAAAAAAAAATCTGAGATGTGAACAGAGGCTAAGACGTATTCAGATGAGGGGTGCATTCATCCACAGCAGCTGTAAGATCTGTATTTACCAGGTGCAACGCATCATAATGAACTGAAGAACGTCAAGACAACGTCTGTTGTGTTTTCTAATGACACAGTGAACTGTTTTCCCTCTACAATCCCACTTTAGTATTAAAATAGCCAAAAGGGATAAGTCTTCCTTCCAGAAATGAGGCGTTTCCTTTCACCGATGGAGTTCCTGTCATTACTTTCATGGTTTGAAAGGCGCGCTTTGTTCCTGGATAAACATGAATATGGGACATTCTGTAACCCGGGGACCATCTGTTCCAAAAGCAGCAGTGCGGATTTCGGAATCCTCCTATGCTGATTTACTGGTAATGTGAAACAATGTAAAAGCTGCCTGCAGCATCAAACCATAAGAAAGAGACAATTTACAAATATTCAGCATTACTGTTGCCCTCGGGGTGTGCAGGAAAATCATACAATGCCAAAATCAGTGGAATGTGGTAAACCTCACTGTAAAAAGTTGCAACTGTAATGTTACATTGAGTTACTAGGATAAAAGCCTAATGTCATAAATGGGAGAGAAATTTATGAAAAATTAGTTAGTATTCTTTGTTTTGCCATTATTTTCTATGACACTAATGAGACACATACATATAATTATATTTATACGTTCAAGTCAAAATGACAATAAGGAACAAGTGCTCTCAGACACTTTTGATAAATCTCTCCCGTTGTGCCCAATGCAGATGCCTCATGTGATGGATGGACTTCATAAACCAACTGTGTTTTGGCAGGAATTTCTTTACTTCTTTATAGTTTAGACCATTGTTGGGTAGCCTATGAAACTTTGACACAGTGATGACATGCTGAGACGGTTTCGCTGGGATGCAGAAAAGCTGTTTGCAGGAGAACTGCCCCACCTCCAGATACTGATGCTGCCCACTTGCTGCTATGACTTTACTACCTGACAGCATCAGTATCTGGATGCGGGGCGAATCTCTTGTTGAATAATAGATTTTTCTAGAATTGACACACCACCCCAATTATGCAAATTTTTTACAAATTTTGACATACCAAGCATAGCACTTGACATACCAAGGATTAGCACTTTACTCACTAGACTAGAACTCACATCATCATCAGGAGAAAAATCTAAGGGAGGGTGGTACACGGTTTTAGGATTTAAAGGAACCGTAAAGAGAGACTGCCTGTGCATGCCAGGCCCCATTAGGCCCTGAACTTAGAATAACATAAGGGGGAGAACAATGTTTATGTCATTTGCCAAAAATGTTCAAAATCAAAATTTCAAACTAATATGATCAAATATGTCTGCTTCAGCTTGGACTTCATCTATCTAATGTATTAATTAAAATGTGTGCCATTTTTTTAATTTACAGTTCATATATGTGTAAATCACTCTTCTTATTTTTTTTCTGAAGTAAATTTATATTAATTTTATATAAAAAACATACAAAATCATAAAATGCATTTACACAGGAGCACCAAAACAATAATCATGGAGAATGTAGTAGGAGAATTCTATGGATGTAGGAAATCAAGAAGAGGGGAATAGTATTCAAAGTAAAATAGGGAACAAAAACTATGGGGGAGATTTATGAGGGTTGTATGCCAGTTTTCGGGTTTACAAACCTTGAAATAATCGCAATGCCTTGCGAACCACCAGGTGGTAGGATTATTTTCTCCTTTACGCCACCTCTATACTATGTGGGTGGAAGGCACTCTCGCTATAGTCTATGAGAGTTCAAGCTGAACCCCAGTGAGTCTATTGTTCCTACCAAAGGGCATTTGTTGTGTGATTATATTTTATACATTGTATAGGAGATGTGCCAAAAGATTTTTGAGTTCTGGTGTGAAAGTGGGAAAGATAGAAATCCATAGAGACTATGGGGCACATTTACTAAGGGTCCGTCGGACACATTTCCGTCAGGCTTCAAAAATGTTTCTGTTTTGCGCTGAATTGCCCTGGGTTTTGTGGCGCACGCAATTGGTTTGTGGCGCATCGAAGCCGGATTGCATGCAACAAATTCGCCGACTTGCATGCGGGGGGCGTGGATGTCGAACAACCCGTCTGATTCGGACAAACCGCAGAATTTAGAAAACAAATTGTTTCGCAAGATCAGCACTCACATGCACCGGGAAGAAGAAGGTGAACTCCGGCGGACCTCAGCAACAAATGCAGGAAATTGAACGCCCCTATGTTTGTTGAAAAGCAAGGAGGGAGTCATTCCTACATGCAAAGTGTCTCTATTAAGTACAGTGTACAGCTATCAAATCTTGGAGAGAGCACCCATATAAAGGAAGTCCTGTCTTCTGATTTCTAGCTGATAGTATATGACCTACCAATATATTTTAAGCCATACATTCTATTGCTAAAGAAGGATGCTTTGGAATATTATGGTGGTTAATGTGAGTCTACGAATAGGTCTCCAATGATCAAGTCTGATATTGTTCACTGGGTTGTCCAGTACCTTTACAGCGATAGGAACGAAGGTTGGGGAGTGGTGTTAGGGAAAGGAGGAGAGTATTGAGTGATGATAGCCCATTCTATAAGGCGTGATATGGCCCTACCCCAAAATGTACCAATTATAAGACCATCGGTAAAGACTTTGAAATCACGTCCACTTGAGTCTATAAGTAATAATGCTTTAGCAGCATGTTGTAGAGAAATGCACTGCACCACGCTTTGCCCATATAATTTCTATGACCATACTTCAGGCTAAATGCATACATCCAGGACTTGTCATTCACTAAAATCCAACTAGTGAGTTGAAAGAAGTAAGCAGCATGTAACAGCCAAGGTGGCTTGATAATAGCAATATGCACTCCCTCCAATGGTTCCGACCACCTTTGGCCACCTATTAGACAAGGCAACAAACAACAGACCATGTAGTGTAACTGTGCACCTTAATCCTCACCACCGAGCAGCATGCAGGTGTTGGAACATGAACATGACAGTGAGCTGTCAACAAGGGCTAGTTATAATCAAGGCAAACTGGTAAAGGAAAAACATATTAATATTAATAAGAACTTTTAGAAATACATGTTTTTAACAGATCATTACAAAGAATTCTTGAATCCATGCTATTCACAGATTTATCTTTTTATTAAAGTCTGAGACTGGGAAGAGGATTCCAAACCCATACTGGTTTTTGTAGATTTTGCCTGGCTCCTGCTGCGCTCTGCCTGCTATAGCATTACTATTGACATATATTTGTGTTGGAATGTTGCCCCAAATAAGCAATTTTAGCATTCCAACAAAATCCTTTATTCATTATTTCTTCTAGTATATCTTGTGCCATTGGCAATCAAACAACCTGTCAGGGGTCGGGGTCAGTGGACCCTCAGGACCACCACGGGAGATGGTACTAGCCGACACCTGTGACCGGAGTCTAAGTGGCACCTGGTCTTCACCAGAGCCCGCTGCAAAGTGGGATGGTCTTACTGCGGCAGGGTGCCACCAGGTCATTCCACAGGTGCGACTAGCCCGCAGTGGCAGCCAAGGTCGCAGTAAAGAAACGTGATCCAGGCTCAACGTCAGGAACAGGCACGGAGTCAGGGCAGGCGGCAGAGATGCATAGGTCAGGTCCGAGGTCACAACAAGAGGTCAACGCAGAGGGAGGGAACGGGAAGCATAAAGCATTTCCTGGGTACCCGTTCACTTTAAAAATTTCGAAGCAAATGGATGTTCCTTGAGTGTAACCAAATAATGACACTTGTCTTTATCTATGGCAAATAGAAACACTGTATATTTATGCAAATATGTATATGTCACTTATTTTATAATATATTCACTCTTTCACACCATAGTTTTTTCAGGTCTTATTTTCTAATAGGCTATATTTGTTATACATATACAGTGTATGGCATTACAGTATCATGATTACTATAGTAAGTAACACATCCCAGGCTTTCCATCTGCTGTGTTCTCTGTACAATGTCATCTTCTAACAGGAAGTAAAGCATAATCCAGAAGAGCATATTGTATATCAGGGACTGTTTTCAGTTACCGCTTGGCAGAATGGATCCACAACTGCGGACTGCTGGAATCAGACAGTCATGTACTTCTTATTACCTTTAGTTTATTCATCAGTGTATGGAGCCAACTCACAGCTGGCAAGATCTAGTGTTATCCTCAACTTATACATGACCTCCAGCATATGGTGGGATGTCTTAATTTACGCACATTTCTCTATTATATGGTGAATACTTTAAGTGTATCAGTCATTATGAAAGAATCGTTTTCCCTCCCAGAGTAAAAAAAATTGCCTTTGATTATAAAGTCAGCAATCTACGTTCTCAGGTTATCATGGAGCTGGGTGGAGTGGGTGACTTCATTAAAATCGTTTCCTGGATTTTAAAAGTTTTGCACATCCAGAATGTTATAAAATAAAACTTTAACTAACACCATTGAATTGACCCTCCACCCAGAAGACTAAATATGACTTTACATTAGTCAACATACCTTACATACATTCTCACTACATGACTTTCTCACCCCACCACCACATTCAGATATCTCCTAAAATGGTTGATGATTGAGGACAGATAGAGGAGGTGAATAAGGAAACTCAGTCACCCAGAGCAGAGCAGTGGGCACCAGGTACTTTGGCTCCTTATTTACTAATGTATAGTTACATTTTGTTTTCTTGTTGGAGGGTAACTATAAATCCCCTCTATCCCTGCAGTCATCTCCATCATTCCTGCAGCAATAATGTTACGTATATCATTAATGTTACTGCTACAAGCAAGTCACCACAATGTCCATGAAAATGTTTGTGACCACTGAGTGATTATCTGTAATGGTCTCATGAATGATGTATGTGATGCCATCGCTACAGGACAGGTGGGGACCCCTGAAACAGTAATGGATTAGCAGGGTGTTTTAAAAGTAAATTTTTTTGCCATTTCACAAATGTTATTGGTAGAAAAATACATGCTGAAAATTTTTTTAAAAATTAAAAGAATCTTAAGAAATCAAAATGAACACATAGGGGCATACTTGCACGGTCCTGCGGAGTTCATGAAAGTGCATTGTTCGTGTATAATGCACTGTTCCGCGATTCACTAAGATGGTGCCCCCAATATTCTGCATGTGTCGCTTCCCTGCTCAGGTCTGACGGAGTTCACCTTCTTCTTCATGCTGCATGTAAGTGCTTTTTCTTGTGACACAATTTGAATGTGTCAGTCCCAATCAGTCCCAGTCCCAATCAGTCCTAATCAGTCGGATCGTCCGACGGCCAACCCCCACCCCCATTTATGTTGCATGAAAGCAGCAGACCCTTAGTAAATAAGCCCCATAATGTACTTATTTTATTAATTAATTAATTTTTTAATTGTGAAACTTTTATTGTCTTAATTTGTTACAAACTATTGTTCTATTAAGATCGAGAAGGGTCTATTTGGTGATCAAACATAAATCCCTAAAATTTTTCACATGTTCCAATAATAAAATGACCTGTCCGTGGTCCTGATTTAGACATATAATTATCTAGTAGACAGGTCTAGGACATAATATTAACGCCTATACTATAGATAATTTGTACCTTTACAACCTTCATTAGTCGATTATGTATTATAAGGAGCGTGTAATAAAGTCCTCTTAACATCCTAAGCATAGCAGTGAGCTGAAACCCCACAGACCCTTCTTATGACTGTTGGTTCTCAGCAATATAGTATTTTATATTTATGTGCAGTTTGCCTGTGTAGTGTGCAGAGGGAACCAAATTCAGGATCTCTGGTGCCTGTTCTTCATGAATCTGGTGCCTCCACACTGCTCCATTTTTTTTTTTTGGTGCACCTTTAACACTTCTGTCAGACTTTGGAGAGAAGCTACAGCCTCAGGGGCTGATACGATTGAAAGATGTGGAAGAACAGATAGCAATAAGTTACTACTTAAAATGCCATGTTGGCACTTTATGGTAAATAAGTGGATTTTAGTTGTAGCTTGGGCACTTGGTCTCTAAACCATTACTGCTATTGTATATTGTAACAGGGATCATCGCATCACATAGCGCCCAGAGTATAATTTTAAAAGATGATTTTAGAAGGAAGGAGGCCATGGATAACAAGGCTCCATGCACACAGTGGCCTCGATTCATTAAAACCCCTGTGCCAGTTTTCTGTCTGACTTTGCACATTCTTTTAGTGCAAACTGCTTGCACATGTCCGCAACTAGAGATGAGCGAGTATACTCGTCCGAGCTTGATGCTCGTTCGAGTATTAAGGTACTCGAAACGGCTCGTTGCTCGGACGAGTATTTCCCCTGCTCGAGATCGAGCATTTAATTAAAAAAACACAGTGAAGAACAATGAAGAATAGAATAAAAACCGTGAACACAGGATCATTTAAGTGAAAAAGACAGTGAAGAACACAGTGAAGAATAGATTACAGATGTTCGGCACATCTGCTTACTTGTCGGAAGATACGCGCGGAACGGCAGCAGGGAGACATCGGGCAGCGGGGAGACATCAAGCAGCAGGGAGACATCAAGCAGCAGGGAGACATCGGGCAGCACGGGGGAGACAGACATCGGGCAGCACGGGGGAGACAGACATCGGGCAGCACGGGGGATGTCCGCACTCCACCTAGCTTTCAGCCCTGCTCCATACTATCATTCTCGTTGGTGTATATTGGGCAACATTAGTGTCTGTCTCATGACAAATCTGGCACTGCCCTCATATCTAATATGTGTTTCTGTAATCTGTTGTAACACATGATGTACATGACACAGGATAAGAGGGGAAGAGAATGGAAACACTGAGGGGCTGATTTACCCATAAATGCAACAACTGCAATTACTTAAAGCCCCTCATTGAGATCCTCAAGAACCCAATACAGTTTGAAGGAAACCTACGATGAGTAATTTTGTATCAGAAGTAGATGTGATGATAGATTTCTTCTGCCTGCCTCTGGTCTAATCTGTAATTTAATAATCCTGGAACCTGACCTAACTTGTTAAAAACTTTATTTTAGTAACATGTAAATTAACTGCAAAGGTTATTGGGGAAAGTACTAGCCTTAACTCCCAGTGCCCGGCCAGGTTAGTACACACCCCAATAGCCTCTGCAGTTAATTTACATATTAGTAAAATAAAGTATTTAACAAGTTAGGTCAGCTTCCTGCAGAGGCAGGCAGAAGGGATATATCATCAGATCTACTTCTGATAGTATAATCCTCATGGCAGGATTCCTATGGCAGGGTAGGGAGTATAAGTATCACTATTAAAGAATACGTTTTAATTCTGATGCATAATAGAGTAAAATCAGATGCCCTCTGCTGGAAAATAAGTATATATACTAAATTAACTGTGAAAACTGAATTTTTAGACATCTGGGAGGAAAATTCTGTAGCAAATATCCTGGCGAGTCCTAATGTCCTGTATGAAGCCATCAGCATGTTCCTCTGGACATAAAATAGGAATCAGGGTTAAGCACCTGAATCCAACTATTTAAAAACTGGCCTATGGTAGCTCACTGGCTATAATAAACCATTATGTAGGGTAAGTCAGTAAAATAGAACCAACTATTCTTGTCTCATATTAGAACAACCTCAGATACGAAACATCATGTTAAAGGCAATTCTTGCTGCAGATTCACAGGCTGTTATACTGTGCAGGAGCACTTCTCTCCTCCCACTGTGTGCTTAAACGTGTAGTGAGATTACAGCCACAGCACAGAGGGGCCCTGCTAACACCCTCAGGAGCCCTTTAGGCTAATTGGCATCATTTTAGAATTTCTTCTAAATGATTTCTTCTATGAGTTACAGAAACCGTGTACAACAGCTGTGTTGGCTCTGACCTCTACCTCATGAATGGCCGAAATTGGAATTACCCTAAACTCAGTGCCGATTCCCCTTCACTCTACTGATCTATGGTTTTCACAAGGGTGAGGCCCTGTAGGCAAGATTTTCTAGAATTATAAACCAAACAAAACCAATACAACAGTCCAACTAGAATATATATTGTATATCCAACAGCAATATTAGGGCTATGCCTGTACCAAATGTATATTAGCCTATAAATCACAACACTTCCATAAATAACCTCTCAATAATTTCAATACATACCATAGTCATAATGAATCATAAATTTTATTAAATCCTTAAACCAAATGGCATAAAAATATATCATTTTAAAACACAATATAAAAGCATACAAGAAATTTGGACAGTGTGACATGACAATGCATCAAAAATATCCGATTTATGGGTTAAAAAAAAATTGTAACAATTCTATGTCAGAACAGTGGAATTAGTATAACAATTAATATAAATGGACACTATTTATAAGAAATCAAAATAAACTGCAAGTACAGAAGTATTACTATATTGCATTTATGTAATGCTAATCCGTGTTATAATACTATTAAATCTATACTATTAAATACTATGATATATGCCCTACAAATCACAAAAGATAGTGCTGTAAGCAATCCTAAAAAGCCATGTCCGTAAATGAAAGATTAATCAATACCAACACTTGCCATCATGCACTGTCATCAAATGTCACACTGCCCAGCACCCCAAGATTTCTTACAAGTCTTATTCTCTGATTGTAGACCTCCTAGGACTGATATTTATTCCACATTTTTAGCTAAGTAAAATGTGGTAAGGGAAAAAGAGGGAAAATGAAATGTCAAATGTTAAAGCGATGGTGGTTGCCAATCAGACAGTGATCCGGTAAGTCACTATTGCCCTTAACCACGACGTGATGCGTTGTTTTTGCTATAAAGTGTAATGGCAGTGATTTCCTCTCATCCATTGCTTTCTCTGACTACATGTAAGACGCCATGTAGAGCAGATTGCAGCTCTGACCTCCTGTATTACACACACTGTGGTTCTACTCCACAGGAGCTGGCATCGGGACAAGACTTGGCGGAACACAGGAGGCAGCTGCTTCAGAAGTAGCCTTGGCAGTAGGTAGTAGGAAACCAAAAATGACTGTGACTAAGTGGAAATCCTTGATTTTACCAGCCTTCCCCTTCTGTCAGCAGTTGGAAGGAAACACGGCCAAGGAACATTAACAAATCTCCTGCTTATAAATATCTAAGCAACCTACACTTAGCTAAATTAATAGACAAAATGCAGAGAGCGGCATGCAAGTCATTATATAATGGCCACCTTCATCCCACATGGGATTGTCTTTCAGCAAATCCTGATAAGATGCTGCTAGATTAAAGAAAGGGAAGTCCAGTTTGGTATGTTTCGTCTATGACATCAAATGTTCAGTCACTTCAAAGACTTTGTAAAGTATTAGTCGTCAAAGTTAAAGTGAAGTTTTACTCATTCACCTCTATAAGAATGTACAGAAAAAGAAAGATTTAGGTGTAGGATGAAATATTACTAAGTAGTACTGTATATATCTTATTGTGCTATGAGTATATTGGGGCTTATTTACTAAGGGTCCCGCGGCCGCATTTCCGTCAGGTTTTCCGATGCTTTTGGGAATCGCGCTGCTGGGACAGGGATTTGGAAGGGGATTGTGTTGCACACGTTCGGATTCTGACGCATCAGCGCCGGCTTTCATGCAACAGAAATCGGGGGCGGGCCGCCGGACGATCCGACTTATTCGGAGCACAGGATTTAACTTTAAAATTGTGTCACAAGCCATGCACTTACATGCACCGGGAAGAAGATGGTGAACTCCGGCGGACCTGAGCGTTGAGCGATACATGCAGGATATCGGGCACTCGATGTAGAGTTCATTCTCATCGGACACTCCGGATCGGGGAACACACAGGACCGGGTAAGTAAATGTCCCCCATAAGTTAGTGTAGTATAAAACATAATTTAGTGATATGTACAGTATATTATTATAGTATGAAACAACAGTACTTAGTAGCATCTACAGTACGTAAGTGTAGTTTAATATAGTATTTATCTGTAAGTACAGTATGTGAGAGTAGTATGAAATAGTGTTTAGTAGTATGTTCAGTATTTTAGTGTTATTTTAAATAGTACAAAGTATTTCATATAGTGGGGCACATTTACTACTGTTTGACAGTTTTCTGTCTGACTTTGCACATTCTTTCTATTACAAACTGCTTGCACAGGTATTTAAGGAGTGTCTGTGCCACATTTGTGCCTTTTGTAGCGCGGCTGCATCATGCAACACAAATTAGGGGGTGTTCTGATGCTCAGTCTAACCATGCGCCAAATTTAACATGCAAAGTCTTGCAGAATTGTGTCGCTTGCCCTATGTTAAAGGTGCACCAAAAAAAAGTTGGTGCACTCTGTCGGAGCAGTTCAGGGAGCACCAGATTCATAAAAAACATGCGCCAGAAATCATGAATCATGAAATCTGGCGCCCTCTGCACTATACACAGGCAAACTGCATTAAGTATATGTGCCCCAGTGTGTTGGTGTAGTATAAAACAGCATTTGAGTATTTTAGAGTAGTATGTTGTTGTACTTTGTTTTATGTACAGTATGTACATTGTTTATATAATGGTAGGGAAGGATAAAATAGTATTCTGTAATATGTACCCACCACTGGACTAGTGTCACTTGGGTCATCCAGAAGAGTTACTCCCAGAGCTCACATTATAACTATGCAGCACATATGCACTTTATCACTATCATAAAGAGCTAATACGTTGTTGTTTGCAAATAAACTTATGAAATAAGTAAAATAAAATATACATCCTTAAAGGGGTTGTCCGAGAAACAGATATGTGGTATGATGGCTGCTTAAAAAAATAAACATGTACTTACCTCCTGGGATCTCACGGCTAGGTCTTTTCATGCCATACAAGGAAGCAGGGATCCAAGCAGCTTACGGCCGGCCATGGTGGCTATCCATGCCCACCCGTCCCCTGTCTCAGCACTATATTAGGCACGGAAATATTGGGATGCGTGGAAGCTGGTTTGATTGCGGCACGGAAGGAGGGGACCGTAGAGGTAAATACTTGTTTATTTTTTTAAGCAGTCCCCCCACACATTTTTGTGCGGTTATCTGAGAAAACCCCTTTAAACAAGTTCTGAGGGTATGGCACTGCAGTATTCCGATAAAGCTAGCAGTTGTTTTAGGGTGACAGGTCCTCTTTAAAGGAAACCTACCTTATATTATAACCCCCCTGCAGCACACCATATTACGGCTCGGTGCACCATGCACGCCACCGTGCTTGCGGCCAATTCGGAACTGCCGGAGAGGCAATTGAACAATTGAAACCTTCATCCAGTGGCAAAGTGCTAGAAATACGACGGGGGCGTTCATCAATTGTATCGCAGGGTCCATTTACACTGGGATGTTAGATTGTGGTGCAAGGGGTCAATGAATTGGTGCATGACTGAAAAGGTTTAGAGCTGTCTCCACATTCGTGAAGGTGAAATAAAACTTGATAGCTTTTAACTCATCGATTTACGCGCCAAAAATTGTGCCAAAAAAGTGTCAGGAACACAGAAGTGCAAGAAAATTAAGAGACCAAAGATAAAAAAAGGTGAGGGTGTCGGAAAAAGACACCTTATAAATATGGTGCACAAGGCACAGTAAGAAAAAAGATGCCAAAAACGAATGCTTCCTATTGAATCTATCTCCTCTACAGGACAAAGGAAGCCTATAACTATCCACTCTTATTTACTCTTGTGTCCCACTTCCATTTTATGTAAAAAAGTAGCATTTTACTAGCAGTAATAGAACATTTTTACTACATGTTAAGATGCAGACTACACAAGGGACCTTTTAAGGATATATAACATGCTATGTCTGAAGCATGCCCAGTCTTAAAGGGACTCTGTTAACTCCCTAGTCCCATATAAACTATTGATATGGCCTTATGGGTTAGGAGCCCAGAATCTGTAAGCTTACTGCATTACAATCTTCATTTATTTATGTGCTAATTAGCATTTTCAAGGACCCCATGGGAGTGGCCACAAGGTCAAGTCAAAAGAATGTGAACTTTTGAAAGTTATGCCTGTGATGCAGAATACTTCACCTTATGTTAAAGGGGTTGGCCACTTTACCTCATGTTTTTTGTAAAGTGTGTGTAAGTGTGGGGGGCGGGATATTAGGTAATTTACCAATATACATCTATTCAAAGTTCTACATGCTTTATGGATATGTAAATTGCAGCCTCCTGTCTTCTACCTGATTGGCCAGTGTAGCCAGGTTGATCTTTTATTGTCTTATCAATGTGATATGCTGTATATGAAATAGACTAATTCTGTCATTTGTTAGAGGGGTTGTCCAACTGTTTTTAAAATCCTGTACTCATGTCCTAGCTGGATTGTTTTTCTGAGTTTTGCTGAATATGTGACATTACTCTATTTCTGGTAAAAGTTCATGACCTTTCAGCACTTGCACCTTTTCCTTATTCTGCATAAGTGACCAGTTGTCATTATATCTCTTCTCCCACTTTTTCCTTATCACATTTGCATATCTATCTGTCATCTTTATGTATGCTTAGTATTTCCATGTATAGTTAGTCACAGATCTCAGTTCTGACAGCCCCATTACCTGGCCATGAACCAGCTTCTACTGGAACAGAAGAGCAATTTGCTCTGCGTCCAGACTGATCCTTTTATCTGGGCCATGAAACATAAGATGCAGTGGGCTGGACTCCGTCTGATTTGGAGACTTTCATCTGATTTTACTATAAATAAACATTTTTCCTGTTTGTTAACCAATTGTGTTTAGTCTTTCATTACTGTTGTATATACCATATATTGCTTGAGCACAAGCCTACCCGAGTATAAGCCGACCTGAGCATAAGCCGAGGCACGCAATTTTACCACCAAAAACTGGGAAAACCTATTGACTTGAGTATAAGCCTAGGGTGGGAAATGCATTGGTCACAGCCTCCCCAGTATATAGCCAGCGAGCCCCCAGTAGTATATAGCCAGCCAGCCCCCAGCAGTATATAACCTGTCAGACTCCGTAGTATAAAGCCAGCCAGCCCCTTTTAGTATATAGCTAGCCCCCTGTAGTATACTGCCAGCTACCTGTAGTATATAGCCAGCCAGCCCCTGTAGAATATAGCCAGCCCCCTGTAGTATAAAGCCAGCAAGCCATCAGTTTATTTTTTTTTGTATAGCCGATTATAAGCCAAGTGGAAAATTTTCAGTAACAAAATTGTGCTGTAAAACTCGACTTATACGGTAAGTAGTTTTCATAAGTACGGTAACCTTCTTGGTTACAGCCAGATATTCCTGACCATAAAATGGCTGCAGATCGATGGTTATGTGATCTCTTTCTGTCCATAGGTCCTGGATCTTACATTCATGAATATTATGATAAGGTCCTGGCAGGGCAATTGCTCATAGACAGATAGAGATCACATGACCCTCCATCTGCAGCCATTTTATGGACAGCAATGTCTGGCTGATGAGGTAAAAGACAGGAGGCTTCACTTTATATATCAAGAAAGCAGAACTATAAATAGATGTATATTGGTAAATTACCTAATAACACATTATAGAAATGACCAACCCCTTTAAGATTATATGTATCACAAAAGCCAAAAATGTCACAGTAAGCTGGCCATATTGGTGGGATTGGTTGGCCATCTAATAAGTATGGGGTCCTCCCAACTTCCATCAAGTATCAGGCAGTTGTATTCCAATTCAATTGTTTTATACATTGTTTTGTACATTAAAGCTGCTGTCAGAGCAAGCAGAATAGATTTCTCCCCTCTCCTGGTCAAAGGCTATAATTAATCTAAATACAGGCAGTCCCCGGGTTACATACAAGATAGGGACTGTAGGTTTGTTCTTAAGTTGAATTTGTTTGTAAGTCGAAACTGTATATTTTATCATTGTAGTTCCCGACAATTTTTTTTTTTTGCCCCAGTGACAATTGGAGTTTCAAATTTTTTTGCTGTAATAGGACCAAGAATTATCAATAAAGCTTCATTACAGACAATTTTCAGGTGATTATTGCAATCTGGGACTATTTTAAAGCATCCAGAGAGCTTCACCAGAGGTCACAGTGGGCAGAGGGGTCCGTCTGTAACTATGGGTTGTCTGTAAGTCGGGTGTCCTTAAGTAGGGGACCGCCTGTAGTCATCTGTATGTAATACAGTGTTCTCAGACCTTCTCCTGATAGCAGGTAAGTAAAAGGTACTTATACAAGCAATTCACTGAAATGACTATTCCTAGAATGTAAGAGGATATGAGGTGTACTCATTGGTCAGTTCGCTGTCAAATACACAGTTCAATTTTTTAAAAAACTTTGCGTTATCATTGCTATTTGTAACTCACAGGAAAGAAGATTTTGGTGTAGTTTTTGATGGAAGTTTATTCATTTGCAGGCTGATGTTTATTCATTGCCATATTACCATATATACTCGAGTATAAGCCTAGTTTTTCAGCACAAAAAATGTGCTGAAAATCCAAACTCGGCTTATACTCCAGTAAAAAAAAAAAAGTCGGCTTATACTCGAGTATGTACGGTAAATACTTTAAGTATTTCCTGTGTCTTCTATTACCTATGTATTTTGTGAAGGATAATGTTATATATATATACTGGCACACTGTAGTAGGTACACAAGGATGATGGCAGTCCACACAGCAAGTTTGTCGTACAACTGACCTCGGCCGTGCTCCATTCACCAGCACGAGAGATCTCCATCTGACTTAGTTCCAGTCTTTTGAGTTTTGAATTTAGAAACTACACAGGATGACATTCTATGGAAATCAGATCCAACATTTCCTAATATATACATCTTTACTATGAGTACTTTATATAGTCTAATGCACAAATACTGTTCTCTTCCACATTTTTAAACTCTAAACTCTCAAACGCCCTGAAGCTGCTTTCCAAACCGCAGTAGAATTTGGCAGCCCAAATATCCTCCCGGTGTTACATAATGCTTTCAGGGAAATAAAAATAGTCCTACTGAAAGAAGCTAAAAGGCCAATAAAAATATGTGGTGGTATGAGTCCATTCATTAAGTGATAGATATGTGAAAGAAGAGTCTTGTAAATTTATAATGTCCAGCTAAGAAATCACCTAATAATGCCTCAAGTTTTCTCATTGAATCCCTACAAATCGATAGACATATATAAATACCCCAGGGTTTGTGTTTTTAATGCTTAAAAATGTCAAATTGAAAATACAAAAGAAACTACTGCTCTGCTGGGCCTGTCCCCATATTGAAGTGAATAGGAGTAGAACTGCAGTATCAGTGAATTACTACTACACAGTGCACAAAGTCATCTCCTTCCAGCTCCATACACTTGTGATCAATGGTGGATTACAATTACTAGGCTTTTGTAACAAAATATGAATTTTAAGGTATAACTAGAAGAGGCTTATGCCCCCATAATCCTCCCACCAGCCCATTTTTATTTATGCCATTTTTAAAAAAATGTATGTTGGTGAACTTGGTTTTAATCGATCTGACCTCTTACCAAATAAGAGGTCGGATCCTCGTCTCCTGGGCGCTGCAGTTGGCTGACACACCCGCAGGTAAGGAGGTAAGAGGATCGATTAAAACCAAGTTCACCAACATCATTTTTTTCAAAAATAGCATAAATAGAAAGGGGCTGGGGGGAGGATTATGGGGGCATAGTTGGCGGGGGTCTTTTGGTTGGGTGGCAGGTCCTCTTTAAACCACAAGGAATATTAATTAATTAATTATTTAATTACGTTAAAGTGATTGAGTAAATTGATGGACTATCCATGTTCTGTATGAAAATATTGCTTCCTACAGGTCAGGATGTTCTGCACTTTAGGTAAAAATGATCTAACTCAAACCAAACTAAATCTCAGTTTCTGTTTTCATGACCATTTATGCACAACTCCCAGCAGTCTCCCAGGGGCCTACTGAAATCTGGAGCCGGTCCTGTCCATGGGAACCGCAATTTATTTTGCAATTATTTTGCTGGGGGTTGGGGGGTGTCTTTCTATAGTTCACCTCAGGCAGCAAAGAGGCTTAGTTCACCCCTGGGTACAACATAAAAAGAGACTTGGTATAACTGATGAATCCTATGTTTTTTGTATACTCCCCTTATAGGAGGACACTATCGTAAAGGGGCAAGTCTTCTCTATTTTTTGTCAAAATGGCACATAACAATACCGTGGTGTTGTGTGGCTAACAATATAGCACTAAATACACTGGACAGTCTTGTGAATTCACTTGCCCTCTTCATAGTGATGCAGATATACAGTTAGGGGTAGTTATCATAATAACACTATATAATTTCATGCTGTCCTCCTATTATAATGCCCTTAGTCTGACAATAGATCCAGTGTAACTCAACAGCACTAAATATAGAAATATCACAAGAAATAACAAACATAATGGATATTAAGCACTAGACACTTAATGCTGATTATGCTCAATTACCCTTAGCCTAACTTCCTAATCCTATAGGAGAATATGTGGAAAATTCTGTGTTTTATATTTAGGGCAGAAATGTAAAGGTTCCAGAATCCAGATCTAATTAAAGGAAACTGCTAATGACTAGAATAAGAAAGGTCTAGACAACACATACATGAAAAGCTCATTCAAAGATTCCACAGGTCTGCGACTAAAAAGCTGTTTGATTACTTTCATAGAATTTCCATGTATTTTGGTGTGCTGAAAACAAAAAAAAAACATTGAGAAAATCCTAGACGTCAGGACTTAGCACAAGCCTATAAGTATACTACTGTATATACTATAAATATACTTTGCATCAGGGACGTCGCTAGGTCAAAAGATTCGGGGCTCGTGCCCCGGATCTTTTGCCCGGTGCCCCGGATCTCCCTGGGTCCGGAGGACATTAGCCCTGCTGCCCTCCTCTCTCTCTTCACGATCAGTGTTCACTGCTTTCCCTGTAGGACCTGTGATGATGTCACGATCACATGACCTGCAGGGGGAAGCAGTGCACGGAGCTGCAGGAGTGAGGTGAGAGTGAGAACATAGGATGATCTATATGGGCACATTACAGGGGGATCTGTATGGGGCACATTACAGGGGTATCTATATGGGCACTTAACAGGGGGATCTGTATGGGGCACATTACAGGGGGATCTATGTGGGGCACATTACAGGGGGATCTGTGTGTGGGGCACATTACAGGGGGATCTGTGTGGGGCACATTACAGGGGGATCTGTGTGTGGGGCACATTACAGGTGGATCTGTGTGGGGCACATTACAAGGGGATCTGTGTGGGGCACATTACAGGGGGATCTGTGTGGGGCACATTACAGGGGGATCTGTGTGGGGCACATTACCGGGGGATCTGTGTGGGCACATTACAGGGGGGCTGTGTGGGAGGCACATTACTGGGGATCATTACAGGGGGGCCTGTGTGGGGCACATTACTGATGGAGATTACAAGGGGGACATTATTGGGGGATGAGTGGGTGACTTTACTTGGGGGGAGGTGTGGGGGACATTACTGGAAGAGATGTGTGGGAGACATTACGGGGGGGCTGTGGGGACATTCCTTGGGGTGTGTTCACACGTGGCAGTAGGAAGGGCCTAGGTTTGATCTCACATGAGTTTCCAGTGATGATTATGTGATGGATAACGAGCGCCTGGTCTCTTGTATTTGTTTAAATGCAATCGTGTGAGCACAGCCTTAGGGTGATGTCACACGTGGCATTTTGAACGCGTTTTTGGCCCCTTTTTAAGCAGTCCGTTTTTGAAAACGCATCCGTTTTTGACAGGTTTGACCAGTTATCTTAATTCAAACTATTTTTGACTGACTGCTTAAAAACTTGTGACATCACCCTTACAGTATTTTGGGAGAGTGTTAGAAGCAGCAGTAGGACAACACTGTCAGGGTGCAGTCACACGTTGCAGTTACAACTGCATTACAATCAGTTTTGAGGTGGTTTTAGGTGCAGTTATGTTATTTTAACAAGTGAAAGACATAAACTGATGAATTTAAGTTTGAAGGGGAAACCTGTTCCACAAATGTTCTTCACTGCACCTAAAACCACCTCAAAACTGATGGTGATGCAGTTGTAACTGCAACATGTGGACGCAACTTCGGAGAACGAAGATTTTGGGATAATGAAGGACATAAGATGTCTGTGTGGTGAACTCCACAGAAAGGAGACGTGGTGATGCCGAGTCCTAGGGTGGTTGCACATGTGGCGTTTTGAACCCGTTTTTAGAAAATGCATCCATTATTGTCCATTTTAAAGTAAGATAATTGGTAAAACCGAACAAAAAACAGATGTGGTTTCAAAAACGCATGCGTTTTTTAACGGACTGAAAACACCTGACTAAAAATGGACTAACAACCGGTTCAAAACGTCACGGGTTCCACCACCCTAATAATGAAGTGGACGTGTCACCAGTCACTGGATGTAGGTTAGGATTTCTTCGGTGTTTCTGTAGCTGTGTAGCCCCCTCAGTAAAGTTGTGATTGGCACAATCACATGTGAGGGGGTTATGTACAGGAGGGGGCATTACTGAAAGTCTGATACAAATGCATTGGGGCCCGTGCCCCGGATCTTTTTCCACCCTAGCAATGCCCCTGCTTTGCATACTTCAGACTACTTGGAGATCAAGATAAAGTTTTGGCCCTTTATAAAGTTTACAAATAGTGTGTTGAGGGCCTTCAAAATTTTTTCAAGGATAATAAAAACGATTTCCATTCTGTTATTCCTATAATGGCGAGAACAAAAGTGACAACTGTGAAAAACAGTGACAATTTGCTCATGCATCGTGAAAGGCTGATATTTCCCAATGGAAGCATTCGATTTCATACCCAAATCTGCAATTAGGCCCATCCCCCATAGTACAGAAATACCAGTACCCAAGGCCCCTTCTACTCTGGAAGAGATACCGAGAGCCGATGAAGAAGGAATCATACCTGAATGAGATGAGGAATCATTTTTTGACTTTTAAGATACAGGAGGAGAAAACCGATTTAGTTAGAGACCTGAATGTTCCCCAAAGATTTGAGTTACTTGGATTAAGGATAAAAGGCAGGAATTTATAGGTACCAGGAGTGTGTCTTTTTCATGGTTCAGACATCCAAGTTTGTTCCTTACTTTGCCCAGTAAGACAAGTTGTAGCAATGTATTTGTCAGACCAGACATTAGAAGGCTTACAGCCAATAAAGACATAATGACAGATCAAAATGAAAGGTGGATTGCAGTTATAGAGGTTGTATATTAAAAAGATCTTGACTCCAAATATATCATTGGCTGAGTGCTGAAAGCATTCCACATTTTCAAGCTTTAGGTTGCCTGGTGAGTTTGAAAGTGCATTTCCTCTTTTCTCATTTTGCCTTCTTTCCTGAAAATTTGGGAGCTGTGAGTGAAGAGTAAGGTGATGATTCCACTAGGACATTAAAGAGATGGAAATAAGATACCAGGGAAAATGGAGCTTAACAATGATGGCAGATTACTGTTGGATGCTTCATAGGGACATTCCATTTACTCACAAGCGTAAATGTAAAAGAGGAGCCTCAAAGGGAAAAAGAAGCGATTTTAGTGTGTGAGTGTTAGTGAGCTCATTTCAGTTTGAAAAGGATTTTTTGTAATAAAAAATTTAAATTTATTTCAGGGTATTGCCTTATTTAACATAGTTACCTAAATTGTCAGGAAATTTGATGTCCTATGAGAAAACGGAGGTCATTTTTGGATTCAGTGCAAAAAAACACATGATGATTATGTAGAATACCCCCAAACAGGCCCCATCTTCCCCTCACATTATGTCCTCCCAGCTCCATGTCACAATATGGCCCCATCTTACGCCTTCAAATAGTCCCTTCCCCCCAGCTCGCCCTCACATTGTGTCTCCCTCATTTTAAGGACCCCCTGATGTTGTGCCTTATGTTTCCCCTCATATTGCAGACCCCAGTAACTCCCCTTGATTCTGTGTTCCCCAAACAGCTTCCCTTCTTAATGTGCCCCCAAACAGTTCCCCTTCATAATGTGCCCCCTAGAGCAGCTCCCTGCATACTATGCCTCCCTGCCAGCTCATATTCATACTGTGCTCCCCACAAACTTCCCTTTATACTTTGGGGGGGCCCACCAGCATCTCTCCTTCATACTGTGCCACCCAGCAGCTCCCCTTTCATTTTATGATCCCCTTAGGCAGCTCCCCCTCATACTATGGCTTCTTGGTAGCTACCCTTCATACTGTGCCCCCCTTCAGCAGCTCCCCTTTATACTGCGCCCCCGTAGAAGTAACATTGTAACTAAGGGGAACATTGTGTCTGTTTCTTTTCTTTAATGAGAAGAATTTCTCTTTAAAGTATATATAAAAATATTCACAACCTTCCCCCCACACAATATCAAAAATCATCTGAAATGATGGTTACACTTTAAATTGTAGTAATAAGACAACTATTACCGTCATTTAAGGTAAAAAGTTTAAAATGTATTTGTCCATGGTAATTTACCATGGTAATTTACAATATTTTTTAATGGCTAGTGACTATTTTTTTGTGACATGATTGGGCAGAGAAACTGACCAATAGCAAATATCTGTCAAAAAGTTGCTCTGCTATATTGTATTTTCATTGTCAGGGGCTATAGTTGAAAACCTGTTTTTGCCAAAAATACACATTTGTGTCCCATCAAGGAAAGAGACTGGGTCACAGAACATGTATGAGTATAAGCATAGGTACTCCACATTCTTTTGAAACTTGGTGGTACTGAGTATAGCTTTCTCAGTCCAATGTGTAGCTCAAATAGGGCAAATACCAATGCATGCAAGGGTTTTCCACATTAAAGCAAACCTACCATTAGCAATGTACCTATTAAGGTAGATTTGATGGTAAGTGGCAAGTAACATGCTAATCCCTATTTTTACTTACTACTAAAATACTTCCTAAACTACACTTTATCTTACTAATATGCTAATTATCGTCAGAGGCTACTGTGGTCAGGCTCCATGGGTAGTGAACCCACTGGACGATGACATAAGCCGACACCTGGGACCGAAGATCAAGTGGCAACCAGTTTTCACCAGAGCCCACCGCAGAGCAGGTTAGATTTGCTGTTACCACCAGGTTGTTCCACAGGTACGACTGTTTCCGCGGTGGCAGCCATGGCGTGGTACAGAAACAGAAGGCAGGTCTGTGGTTGGGGACAGGCAGGCGGTCAAGACAGGTGGCAAAGGTCCAGAGGCAGAGCAGAAGGTCAGGGCTGGCAGAGGCGGAGCATAAACGGGAACAGGTCCGGGGTAACAGTGGGAAATCACACTAATCACAAAGGTTATGGGAACAAGCTTTTCCTAAGGCTGTGAGGCACAAAGACCCAGCGGGGAGTGCAGTAGGTGGCTGGTATATAAAGGACTCTGGGTACGGCCAGCACCTTTAAATTTTCTAAAGCCGGCACCCACGCACACAGCCGCTGTACAGGAAACAGGAGCAGGGACAGGTGAGTCCGAGACATGGAGGACCACGGGTGAGCCATGGGTCACAGGAGCAACTGTGACAGCATGGAGTAGCCTCTCCAGGTAGTGGGAGAAATGGCTAATCCACGCCCCAGTAGCCTCTTCTGACAATTAGCATATAATTACTAGCCACCTTGCATCCGATCTTGCTTACTATATAGAATTCTAATGGTGGGCTTCCTTTAAGACTTCACTTTACTTTTTTTTAGAATAACATGGTGACATTTTGGTCTATTCTCTGTACATCACTCAATCAAGCTCTGTGTACGGGAAACAGAGAGGACAGAAGAGCTAAATTCCACTTCTGTCTTCTCTCCAGGGTTCCTCGTGGCAGGGACCGAACATTTGGCTGTCCAAATACTCAAACAGCCTCCCAGTCTGCACGTGAATACACAACAATACACAATGGTGCAGGATTTAGGTACCTGGACCGGCAACCGTAAATTTAAAGGGGACCAGATCTAAACCAGTTAAGTATGACTGCTATAAATGGATTCCAAAATAAATAATAAATGATACTTCAAGTTGAATTGAACATAGCCATGCTAAACTTGTATTCATCACTTTATCCGACCTTTAACATGTTCCCTCTGTTAAAAAAAGTTAAGTTATTATAACCTTTACATTCAATGCAGATGGAAAGTATAACCTGGTGGAGGAAGAGAGCACACTGGAAAACAGCTGGAACCTATACACAAGATGCAATTGCATAAAACTCTGGAGAAACAGCAGCCTCTGTGAAAACTGGGATCAGGGACACAGGAAGGCCTGAGGGACCGGTTGCTTGCTGTTTGTTATGGGGTGAAAAGGAAGCTACAAGTGACCCTCCTCTTCTATTAACAGCAGGATGGAGTCAGTCTGGAGCCGAGAGACTGCAAAACTAGCTGTGCTCTTTAAACATACATGGCTGAGCCTGCCTGTTATTCTCTGCCTCCTGAAGATTTCTATGGTTTTTCTAATAGGCTTCTTATAGCATGCATGGATGCCTCTGAGGCTGCTTAATCGCACCATTATGCCAAATTTATGGGCAACAGCATGGCCAAGACAGAGTGACAGAATGAAGCTAGATAGCATCTAAAACATCCAATAAGCATGAAATCTGCCATATGCGCCAGAGTACCAACGCGTAAGAATTCATTCCCCTCACTGGCCTGACTGTCCATTTCCTCCTCCTCCAACTCCTCCAACTCCTCTTCTTCTGCCCATACACGCTGAACAGTACGGCGGGAGCTGCCATTTTCTCGAGCGGGCGAAGTATTCGTCCGAGCAACGAGCAGTTTCGAGTACCCTAATGCTCGACCGAGCATCAAGCTCGGACGAGCATGTTCGCTCATCTCTAGACTTGAACCCAGGACCATAGCACTGCATATAAACTAAGAGGCTCTGGCCACTTATTAGATCTGGACACCATCTTCACTAATTCAGGCCTGCTTGGACCAAGGCTAACTTGGTGAAGATTTCAGCAGAGGCTGTAGTAAACACTGTGGGTGGGTGGGGGGTGCCCTCTCCTCCACACTTTTGGCATGATGGGCGGAATAGCTAAAAATAAAGAAATTAGGCTTTTTAGATGCCTCCTCCACCAGAAAAATGGTGGAGAAGGCATAGTAAATTTCAACCATAAAGTTATGAATAGGCCTGCCTACTATGGTTTCATGAATGCCATTCAATATCAACATCTAATTCCTGAAAAGCCGCTTACAACTCCCGTACAATTCTCAGCCTCTGCTAAAATATGTTGATGTTATTAAATTTTCATGTCCGTGAATGTTGACGTAAAAGGCTCCATACATTCGTTACACTGTGCCTCATAATATACTTAAAAAAAATCTAAAATCTGCTCATTTGCGTGTCTTAAACAGAATTTTCTTTACTGGAAAAGAGAAAAACACATTATTGTGTGCTTCTGAGGTAAGAGTATTCAATCTCTGCATGGTTCCTTCATTAGTTTATCTTTCTGAGGCCTATTTATGGTCCCCCCTTATTAGTTCAAAGGGAGAGCAGCAAATAGCAGCGCTGAAATTATGTGTAATTCTTCTTTTCCGCATAGTAATTGTTTCCCCATGCAAATTACAGAAATCCGCAAACACTAAATGAACATTTTGTTTAAATATAAACTAACTTGGGATTAAGGGAGGAGAACTGTCTCCTCCAATTAGAGAATGAACCACAAAGGTCTTCTAAGATGGTTCTACTGAGGCCTACGCAAGGGCAAGCTCCCCACTAACAGTATAGTAGCCAAGCCAAGCTGATTTACATATTCATAAGGTCAGTCGCTGGGGCCCTTGTGAAAGGTGCAGTTACACAATGAACGGCTTGTTGGTCGCATTGCAACACTGAACACGAGGGAAAATACGATTTGATGTCGCTTTTTAACTGTTTGTTATCAGAAATTTAGGGTACGCTAGCTATTGAATATGAGTTGTATCCCAATTGACGGAAATTGGCCTTGCTTAGAAAAAGCCAGTGATAGAGCTGGATAGGGATAGTTATCAATCCTGCTTACGTAACACCTGAAGTATATCGACAAAAAAAATGATGTAAAAAATTATGTCATTGCAGCAAGAAAGGCATAGAAACAGATGGTTGGAGAAGGAAGTTGGAAATAACCTAATGCACAACGCAAAATCAGAGTGTTACGCTCTTTCATAGGGGGTTTCTGAGATTTTTATAATGATGAGGAACATGTAAAGGATAGGTAACTAAGATCAGATCAGATTAAAAGGATTATATATTCAAAAATCCATAGCAGTCGGGTAAGAACTGTGTTTTTTTAATGACTGTAATGTCCATCAGTCAAGAGGTATTTCGCATTCAAGTAAATGGGACTGAGCTGCTGATCTGATATTGTTGGAATATTCAATATATATACACTCACCGGCCACTTTATTAGGTACACCTGTCCAACTGCTCTTTAACACTTAATTTCTAATCAGCCAATCATATGACAGCAACTCAGTGCATTTAGGCATGTAGACATGGTCAAGACAATCTCCTGCAGTTCAAACCGAGCATCAGTATGGGGAAGAAAGGTGATTTGAGTGCCTTTGAACGTGGCATGGTTGTTGGTGCCAGCCGGCTGGTTGAGTATTTCAGAAACTGCTGATCTACGGGATTTCACGCACAACCATCTCTAGGGTTTACAGAGAATGGTCTAAAGAAAAAAAAAAAACCTGTGGCGGCAATTTCTGTGGGCGGAATGCCTTGTTGACTGCCAGAGGTCAGAGGAGAATGGGCAGACTGGTTCGAGCTAATAGAAAGGCAACAGTGACTCAAATCGCCACCCTTACAACCAAGGTAGGCAGAAGAGCATCTCTGACGCACAGTACGTCGAACTTTGAGCAGATGGGCTACAGCAGCAGAAGACAACACCGGGTGCCACTCCTTTCAGCTAAGAACAGGAAACTGAGGCTACAATTTGCACAAGCTCATCGAAATTGGACAGTAGAAGATTGGAAAAACGTTGCCTGGTCTGATGAGTCTCGATTTCTGCTGCGACATTCGGATGGTAGGGTCAGAATTTGGCGTCAACAACATGAAAGCATGGATCCATCCTGCCTTGTATCAACGGTTCAGGCTGGTGGTGGTGGTGTCATGGTGTGGGGAATATTTTCTTGGCACTCTTTGGGCCCCTTGGTACCAATTGAGCATCGTTGCAACGCCACAGCCTACCTGAGTATTGTTGCTGACCATGTCCATCCCTTTATGACCACAATGTACCCAACATCTGATGGCTACTTTCAGCAGGATAATGCGCCATGTCATAAAGCTGGAATCATCTCAGACTGGTTTCTTGAACATGACAATGAGTTCACTGTACTCAAATGGCCTCCACAGTCACCAGATCTCAATCCAATAGAACATCTTTGGGATGTGGTGGAACGGGAGATTCGCATCATGGATGTGCAGCCGACAAATCTGCGGCAACTGTGTGATGCCATCATGTCAATATGGACCAAAATCTCTGAGGAATGCTTCCAGCACCTTGTTGAATCTATGCCACGAAGAATTGAGGCAGTTCTGAAGGCAAAAGGGAGTCCAACCCGTTACTAGCATGGTGTACCTAATAAAGTGTCCGATGAGCGTATATATATAGTATATATATATATATATATATATATATATATATACTCACTATGATGTTTTTAGATATAGAGCTGCAGGACAATTACCAGCATGTGACTTGTTCTGAATGATACATACTGCATATATTGTAGATACCACAAGTTTTTTTAGCCTAATATCTGTAATAGAGGTCAGAACTGAAAAGTCACATAGTTTAGCAACTAAAAGTAATTCTATAGCTTAAGGGCCCCCTAAAACCTATAAACCTTGTTTCTCTTCCTATAAACGCTTTTCTTTCTTTACAGTTTTATTTTCTAGGAAGGAATAGCAAAAGCATAATTACAACAGATCAGTAGTAGCCTTTTTATCGTGATGCTCTTATACATACCCAGGACCTCAAATAACATATATCGTTTAATAAGATTAAAGGACATCTACCATCAAAATCAAGCATGATAAACCAGGGTCACTTACTCATTGATCCAGGTGGACAGTGGTATTCTTGTTTCTTATATTTGTTATCAATGGTTTCCTTCCTTCTAAAATCAAATGTTAAATTGTATACTAATGAGCCTGGGGGGCTACCTTAGCCCCTCTGTGATCTGGCTTTAAACTTTTCACCTTCTACACTGCTCCCTCAGCATGCAGGAAATGCTAGTTTTAAACAATATTAAATGGAGTGGAAGAAAGGGAGCTATGGCTCGAAGGTAAGTCAAACTTACACAAAGTCCATATAAAATCACATAAATGACAATCTTCTACGTGAAAGATTAAAAAGGATCCAGATTTTTCATAACTTTAAGTAACAGTACTTTTAAGTGCTTCAAATAAACTATATAAAGAGCTATTTTTGACCCAACTCCTCTCGATTCTCTGTTCATCCCGTTGGTCACCGTACACACCGCCTCAGGAAAACAGTTGCGGTTCCCTGGTTCACCCTTTTAGGAGACGGCTCAGATAGAAGTTAAAAGTATTTATTATACTCACAAAGGTACATAAAAAAGCACTTTGTATAAAATCAATCGACATGATAGACAGGAAACATGATTGACTGACCCTACGTTTCGCTGTAAGACTTCTTCTGAGGGCCTGTCCCTGGCTTATTACAGATTTCCATTTATATTCCATGTATATTCTATGTACATCCCATAAAAAGACGTTTATTTTTATATAAATTGAAAATATAAATTTAATATAATATATACATTTTTATAAACGCATTCTTCTTTTTATAATATTTATACTCCTAAGGTTACTTAAAGACACTTTTCCCAGTTTTATCTTTTATTTTGAATTTCCAGAAGAAAACTACTAGACAATCTCAAAAAACATATATTTAGAACTCCCATCAATACAACCAACCAATGACGATTGCTGTAGCAACAGATAAACATATAATTCTCTCTTAGCCAATCACAATTTGAAAAAAATTCAAAAAGAAGGTCATGGGGGGGACGCAAATATCACACTTTTGGACAGAGAGAAGGAACTGGCCTTCTTGGTAGCAAATCTGAGAAATTCCTCCTTCTATGGGAATCTCCTTTGTAAGAGCTCGGTCAATGTATTTTTAGTATGGGTGACACAACCTCTTTCAAGACCAATCAGTAAGCTGCCTTAGCTCTATGGGGATTTATTTCCATTATAGGTGCTTAGCCAATCCAAACTTATCTAGGATCCTCTCTATGGGGATTCTCATAATAATTAACTACCAATTACCTACACCAAAAAACAGCACACCTCTGTATCATCCAATGATATGTCCCCATAGAAAGTAGCTTAACATATCAATGGACGATACGAAGGTGTGGTGCTTTTAGGTGTAGGTAATCGAGGGGGAAAAGTAGCTACCAGATATCTACAGTGGGTACTGGGACCAATTCTTCCCTTTTGCTGCTTGAGGTGAAAATTTAAATGATGGCTCACTAAAATTGCAGGCAAATCTTATAAAAGCATCTACAATCTGATCATAAAAGGCTGACAATATTACTAACAATGGAGAACATCCTCACACATTAACACCAGATCACTGAACCCTGACTGATACTACACATGCTGACCCTGTCTCACACAGTAGGAGTTATTACTACTTCTCCCAGACATGACTTATCACTGCTGAATTCACCGCCAGATGTCTTCAGCTCCTGCAAGTACATTTCCACACTGTGCACCTAAAATACCACAGTCACTAACGGTATAATAGTGCTCCTAAATAATATACTGTATAACCCTAACATAACATCCTATACATAGTGCCCTGAATAAATTAGAAATATACAGTACCCCCAAATATATATAGCAGACATCCATAATTAATATATAGATAGTATATAAAGGCAGCATCCCACTACCCCCCCAGGGTCGCTGTATATATTAGAATTAATTCAGGGGGAGCAATGTTTAACCATACTTGGGATTGTGCTGCATAATCCATACATAAATGCATGTCTTCATTCCTGCAATATTTTTAATTAGGTGGTAAGGCAGTTTATATTTTAATGATTATATTTATACTTTATATAAAAATGTATATTTGTTTATATTTTAATAATCTTTGGGGGGGTCGCGCACATTTTTGAGATACGCCCTGTACACATATCCATATTTATGCCTAGGATTAGTAGGACTAAGTGTAGTTGGCTTAGGGTTAGGGTACACCTAGAATTCTGGTGATTACACACTGCGCTTGAATTGCTCTTGGGAACACAATTCATGCGCAGTAGGTAGGAGTCTCGCAATCGCTTGTATACAAAGTGCATTGCTGATCGCAAGTGTTTCACTGTAATGCAGATGCAGTCTAGAGAAACTAGAAATGTCTTTGTAAATGTAATCCAAGTAAAGAGTGTGAACACAGCCGGAGGCCGCATTCTGATTATGTGTTTGCAATTCAAATGCATTGGGCAAAAAGCATCCAATGTATATATGTTCTGAAACATTTGTTTAGTTTTTTAACGTTAAAGGGGCTGTCAGATAGGGACTAACTTGCTGATTGCTGGGGGTCTAAGTGATGGGAGCCCCGCGGATCATGAGAACAGGGGACTAA
The DNA here is from genome assembly GCA_019512145.1 of Engystomops pustulosus. Taxonomy (NCBI): domain Eukaryota; kingdom Metazoa; phylum Chordata; class Amphibia; order Anura; family Leptodactylidae; genus Engystomops; species Engystomops pustulosus. The sequence goes on from CM033644.1 coordinate 167,858,600, forward strand.
TATATCCACGCTGCTCTCCGAGATGTCCAGATCGGGCTGTCTCATTCATCTCTGTGGAGTTGCAGAGATAGCCGAGCGCCGCACTTGCTAGATGGGACAACCCCTTTAATAGTGATGACTAACAATGTCACACACATGCTGCTACTAATAAAATGTATTTACATGTGATGAATTATTTTGGTCAATGCATTTCAAAACACAATGCAAACGCATCATGTGAACATAGCCTGAAGCAGGTTTTGAATCTAATCATTACAGTGGAGAGACTCCTGGGTCCAGCGCTGATCTCTTCTAGTAACATGCTGGGGGTAATGGGCAGAGGTGTTAGCTTGATGGCTCCAATAGGGGGCGTAAGCACTAAGAGTGTCTAGGGCAGCACCAACACTAAATATGGCCCTGCATGAACAGTAAAGTACCTTGAAACTGCACCGATGAAAGTTTTTTTTTGTTAAAGATTACCAAAATATGTGCATAATTCATGAACAGGGGCTTGTGTAGATTTAAGCCAACTTTTATAACTGGGGCCTCACCTATTCCCTTGCAACCCCATCTCTTATTGAAAGTGGCTTTGAAAAAACTGAATTTCAACCAAACAAATGAGCACAAATGTAGGGGGGGGGTGGATCTATTGGTCTATTGTATTCTCATTATTCTATCTCTCCTCTATGTATTCAGTGTTGTTTATTATATCTACATTCACCGGCCACTTTATTAGGTACACCATGCTAGTAACGGGTTGGACCCCCTTTTGCCTTCAGAACTGCCTCAATTCTTCGTGGCATAGATATAACAAGGTGCTGGAAGCATTCCTCAGAGATTTTGGTCCATATTGACATGATGGCATCAAACAGTTGCCGCAGATTTGTCGGCTGCACATCCATGATGCGAATCTCCTGTTCCACCACATCCCAAAGATGCTTTAATGGATTGAGATCTGGTGACTATGGAGGCCATTTGAGTACAGTGAACTCATTGTCATGTTCAAGAAACTAGTCTGAGATGATTCCAGCTTTATGACATGGCGCAATATCCTGCTGAAAGTAGCCATCAGATGTTGGGTACATTGTGGTCATAAAGGGATGGACATGGTCAGCAACAATACTCAGGTAGGCTGTGGCGTTGCAATGATGCTCAATTGGTACCAAGAGGCCCAAAGAGTGCCAAGAAAATATTCCCCACACCATAACACCACCACCAGCCTGAACCGTTGATACAAGGCAGGATGGATCCATGCTTTCATGTTGTTGACGCAAAATTCTGACCCTACCATCTGAATGTTGCAGCAGAAATCGAGACTCATCAGACCAGGCAACGTTTTTCCAATCTTCTACTGTCCAATTTCGATGAGCTTGTGCAAATTATAGCCTCAGTTTCCTGTTCTTAACTGAAAGGAGTGGCACCCGGTGTGGTCTTCTGCTGCTGTAGCCCATCTGCAGGGGCTTCATCACCCAGTGTTCTCTACACATAGAGCTCATGCCGTCCCAGTTCGTCACGGAGCGTTCCAAGGTGGCATTTATCCTCAGCCTCCTCTCCGGGAAAGCTCTGGCCTGGGCTACTCCGCTTTGGGACAGAGACGACCCGGTCACTGCTACACTTTCGGCATTTCTGGCAGAATTCCGGTCTGTTTTCGAAGAACCAGCACGGGCCTCCTCTGCTGAGACGGCATTCTTGAATCTGCGTCAGGGAGATTCATCTGTTGGAGAGTACGCCGTGCTGTTCCGTACCCTGGCCTCGGAGCTCACTTGGAACGACGCAGCCCTGTCCGCAGCTTTCAAAAATGGACTCTCTTCCCATGTTAAAGATGCTCTGGCCGCTCGTGATCTGCCGTCCACTCTGAGTGGTCTAATCTCTCTGGCCACTCGGATAGACGTGCGATTTAGAGAGCGTGCCGAAGAGTCTCTTCTCAAGCAGCCGCAAGCTCATCCAAGACGTCTCTCTCGCCTGGCTCCTGTCTTCCAGAGGCCGCTCCAGTCGCCAGTTGTATCGTCTGCCGAAGAGCCTATGGAGGTGGACAGAGCCAGACTCTCTTCCCAGGAACGCAACAGAAGACGACAGGGAGACCTCTGCCTCTATTGTGCGAGTCCTGCCATCAACTACAAGTGAAACTGGACTTCTCGTCTGCTTACCATCCTCAGTCCAACGGACAAGTTGAGAGGGTTAATCAAACCCTGGGCTGCTATCTTCGCCATTTTGTTTCCGCCCGACAGGACGACTGGTCCGCTCTGCTCCCATGGGCAGAATTTTCCTATAATTCCCTGGATTCGGAGTCTGCCGGCTCCGCCCCATTTTTCGTTGTGTATGGGAGACTTCCACGTCCACCCCTACCTCTCTCCGTGTCTGCTGATGTTCCTGCTGTAGAAGAATTGGTAGTGGACCTTAAATCCATCTGGGAACAGACTCGACGGTCTTTGCTTCAGGCGTCTGCCCGCACTAAGACTCAGGCAGATAAAAGACGCAGATCTCCTCCCATCTTCTCTCCTGGAGATAAAGTGTGGCTCTCCTCCAGATATGTCCGGCTGAAGATCCCCAGTTACAAACTGGGTCCACGTTTCCTGGGTCTGTTCGAGGTGTTACAGCGCATTAATCCAGTGGCATATAAGCTCCGCCTTCCCTCCACTATGCGGATCCCGAATTCTTTTCATGTCTCCCTGCTGAAACCTGTCGTCCTGAATCAATTCTCTCGGCATGTACCTTCTCCTGGTCCTGAAGCTGATACTTCTGATGTCTTTGAGGTGAAAGAAGTCCTTGATATGAAGACAGTCAGAGGGAGACGATTCTACCTTGTCGACTGGAGGGGGTTCGGCCCAGAGGAGAGGTCTTGGGAACCCGAAGAGAACATACTGGATCGTGCTCTTCTCCACAGGTTCCTTCAGTCCAAGAGGAGGGAGAGGCCGAAGGGGGGGGGTACTGTCACGGGTGCCTCTGTGACCCCCCTCCCGGGTCGCAGGGGCACCCATGCCGCGGTCCATGGCTGCCCAGGTCCCCCGGCATCTTACTCACCCCGTCCCGTTCGCACGCCGACTCCGGCAGCACTAGGAGGCGGGGATGCGCGCGCGCCACCTTTGGCAAATTTAAAGGGCCAGTGCGCCACTAATTGGCGCTGGCCATTTTCACCAAATTTACTTAAGCCTGCCTCTTCCTGTATCTCTTGCCGGATCTTTGTGCCTCACAGCCTGAGAGAAAGCTTTACTGCGATTTGCCTGCGTTCCTGTGTATCCTGCGTTCCTGTGTCTCCTGTGTCCCTCCGTGTTCCAGTGTTACCTGAGCTCCTCTGTGTTTCCGTGTTCCTGTGTTCCTCCGTGCTGCTGTTCTGTGTTCCCGTACCCCTCTGCTTGGACCTCCTGTTGCTGACCCCGGATTGAACCCTGACGTTGCATCTCTGCCGCCTGCCCTGACTCTGTGCTTGGACCTTGACCACGAGATTGACTGCCGTTCTTGTACCTCAACCTTAGCCGCCACTGCAGACAAGTTACGCCTGAGGAACGACCTGGTGGTACCACGCCGCAGCTTGTCTAACCCGCTTTGCGGCGGGCTCTGGTGAAAACCGGGTACCACTTAGACTCCGGTCCCAGGTAGTGACTTGAGTCATCGTCTGCAGTGGTCCAGTGGATCCACCACCCGCAAACCTGACAATTACACACTGCGCTTGAATTGCTCTTGGGAACACAATTCATGCGCATTAGGTAGGAGTCTCGCAATCGCTTGTATACAAAGTGCATTGCTGATCGCAAGTGTTTCACTGTAATGCAGATGCAATCTAGAGAAACTAGAATTGTCTTTGTAAATGTAATTCAAGTAAAGAGTGTGAACACAGTCGGAGGCCGCATTCTGATGATGTGTTTGCAATTCAAATGCATTGGGCAAAAAGCATCCAATGTATATATGTTCTGAAACATTTGTTTAGTTTTTTAACGTTAAAGGGGCTGTCAGATAGGGACTAACTTGCTGATTGCTGGGGGTCACAGTGATGGTAGCCCCACGGATCATGAGAACAGGGGACTAATATATCCACGCTGCTCTCCGAGATGTCCAGATCGGGCTGTCTCATTCATCTCTATGAAGTTGCAGAGATAGCCGAGCGCCGCACTTGCTAGATGGGACAACCCCTTTAATAGTGATGGCTAACAATGTCACACACATGCTGCTACTAATAAAATGTATTTACATGTGATGAAGTATTTTGGTCAATGCATTTCAAAACACAATGCAAACGCATCATGTGAACATAGCCTGAAGCAGGTTTGTAATCATAATCATTACGTGGAGACTCCTGGGTTCCAGCCGATACTCTCTTCGTAGTAACATGCTGGAGGGGGTAATGGGCAGAGGTGTTGCTTGATGGCTCCAATATGGGGCGGCGAAGCACTAACGAGTTCTAGGGCAGCACCACCACTAATATGGCCCTGATGAACAGTAAACGTACCTAAAACTGCACGTCGAACAGTTTTTTTTTTGTTAAAGATTCCAAAATATTGATAATATCATGAACAGCGGCTTGTGTGATTTAAGCCAACTTTTATAACTGGGGCCCTCACCTATTCCCTTGCAACCCCATCTCTTATTGAAAAGTGGGCTTTGAAAAAAAATGAATTTATAACCAACAATGCACAAAATGTAGGGTGGGGGTGGAATCTATTGGTCTATTGTACTCATTATTCTATCTATGCCTCTATGTATTCAGTTGTTTATTATATCTACATTCACCGGCCACTTTATTAGGTACACCATGCTAGTAACGGGTTGGACCCCTTTTGCCTTCAGAGCCTCAATTCTTCGTGGCTAGATTAACAAGGTGCTGGGAAGCATTCCTCAGGATTTTGGTCCATATTGACATGATGGCATCAAACAGTTGCCGCAGATTGTCGGCTGCACATCCATGATGCGAATCTCCTGTTCCACCACATCCCAAAGATGCTTAATGGATGAGATCTGGTGACTTGGAGGCCATTGAGTACAGTGAACTCATTGTCATGTTCAAGAAAACTAGTCTGAGGATTCAGCTTTATGACATGGCGCAATTATCTGCTGAAGTAGCCATCAGATGGGTACATTGTGGTCATAAAGGGATGGACATGGTCAGCAACAATACTAGTAGGCGCGTGGCGTTGCAAGATGCTCAATGGTACAAAGGGGCCCAAAGAGTGCCAAGAAAATATTCCAACTCCACCCGCTGAACCGTTGATACAAGGCAGGAGGTCCATGCTTCATGTTGTTGACGCAAAATTCTGACCCTACCATCTGAATGTTGCAGCAGAAATCGAGACTCATCAGACCAGGCAACGTTTTTCCAATCTTCTACTGTCCAATTCGAGTGAGCTTTGTGCAATTATAGCCTCAGTTTCCTGTTCTTAATGAAAGGAGTGGCACCCGGTGTGGTCTTCTGCTGCTGTGCCCATCTGCCTCAAAGTTCGACGTACTGTGCGTTCAGAGATGCTCTTCTGCCTACCTTGGTTGTAAGGGTGGCGATTTGAGTCACTGTTGCCTTTTATCAGCTCGAACCAGTCTGCCCATTCTCCTCTGAACTCTGGCATAACAAGGCATTTCCGCCCACAGAACTGCCGCTCACTGGATGTTTTTTCTTTTTCGGACCATTCTCTGTAAACCCTAGAGATGGTTGTGCGTGAATATCCCAGTAGATCAGCAGTTTCTGAAATACTCAGACCAGCCCTTCTGGCACCAACAACCATGCCACGTTTCAAAGGCACTCAAATCACCTTTCTTCCCCATACTGATGCTCGATTTGAACTGCAGGAGATTGTCTTGACCATGTCTACATGCCTAAATGCACTGAGTTGCCGCCATGTGATTGGCTGATTAGAAATTAAGTGTTAACGAGCAGTTGGACAGGTGTACCTAATAAAGTGGCCGGTGAGTGTATATGCTTATCTGCCATTTAAAATATATATAATTGTATATCTATCCATAATTTATCTATCCATATGTTCTATCTATCTATCCATATTTTCTATTTATCCATCTATCTTTCTATCTATATTTTCTATCTATCTATCTATCTACACATGGAAAGTTCAAGTCCGCACAGTGGAAAACTCCTTCAAAGGAGGGGTGCAGAGCCCCCAAGGATCCTGGCCAGGTCCTTACTTGTATATGCATTTGAAATGGTAGGCAGCCAAGGCTTGAGAAAGGTGTACCACACCGAAACGTCGCCACTTGTTCCAATAAAAATCACCTTTATTTGACCTGAATTCTGGAGTGCTGCCTACCATTTCCAACGCATATCTATCTATCTATCTATCGATCTATCTATCTATCTATCTACACTATATATAATATTTCACTCTCTGTAACTGTTTACTCTTTCCTTCTTCTCTACACACAGCTATTATCATGAAAGATTAGTATCTGTCCAGTCATGTACATTATGTCCGTCTTTTTATAGGCTCTGAAATGTACCTCCCAGTGAAGGGGAACAGTGTCCAACATTAAAGACATGTTCAGAAGCTTGTGGATAGTTAACATGAGGAAATAATTAACTTTATCACAAAGCTGCATGACTCCATTTTTATGGTCCATTCATAAACACAGGCAGCTTGCAGGCTACTGGGGAAGTCATATAGTAAACAAGGTGAATTTATGGGGAGGAAAATAATATGACCTGGCCCTCTCCCAGAAGTCCGGGTGATGTTATCTTCATACAATATCAGCACAGATATCAGGATTAAGTAAGTCTTCACTAAATAACTCAGTATAACCTGGATTTAATGAATATGTATTTTTCATAAATTTCCATTTCAAATTACTTTTACTAATTCTGCTACATTTCTTGTTTTCTCTATCTATAGGTTTCTGTATGTCAGTGTTCTGCGGGCCCAGAAGAGAATATGATGTTGTGGGTTTGACATGTATGTATATACCGAGTATATATTTGTTTTACTGATATTTTACTGAATTTACTGATATTTTTTGTTATAATTATTGAAAATCAATCAGTAACAAATAGACCCTAGTGGAGCTGTCTTATTCTGCTGGATTTCTGAAACCTATTTTATATGAGAGTTTGGCCTCACTGGAGGATTCTCTGTCACTCGGGTGGGCCAGGTGGTTGCTATAATACATATTGAGTTATGAGCAGAGACTTCAGTCATTTTTGCTTCTAGGTCGAACTTCACAGGAAAGTATAAACATGTAAAAAAAAATGTTTTATTATTTTTAAATACTGTAATTTTTATTACATAACATATAACAATATAAAAAAGGCATTGATAAGACAATCCACCATAAGACAACATGTTTACCAAGTCTGATCTCTACTAGTTATATTTATTTCAGTTCATCTTGTACAGGTTTTTTTTTTTTACATATTAGCTCTGATTGGGTCCTCCTGTAGGTTATCAATACTAATTTATATGAACCAGAAGTCAATGACGATATGTATTCCTATAAAAAATGGTTCCCATAGACCATTTAGTTTTTATTTAAGAAGCTCCTCCTACTCTGCACAGTAATTGTTCCTGTGTGAACTCATTACCTGTACTAAAGATACCTGTCCACACATCTAATCATTATTTTGCACTCCAACCTCTCCACCTTGACCAAGGCAAAGAGCTGTCTAAGGACACCAGGGAGAAAATTGTAGAACTGCACAAGGCTTGGATGGGCTACGGGACAAGAGGCAAGCAGCTTGGTGAGAAGACAACAACTCTTGGTGCAATTATTAGAAAATGAAAGAAACACAAGACGACTGTCAATTTTCCATGGTATGGATCTGCATGCAAGATCTTGTGTTGTGGGGTAAGGATGATTCCGAAAAAGGTCAGGAATCAGCTGAGAAGTACAGGGGAAGGCCTGGTCAGCTGGGACCACAATCTCAGAGATTACTGTTAGTAACTCACACTCACTCACCTGCCCCATTGAGATGACGTCTCACCACAACACTGGCCATACTGGATGCCCTGCAACCAACCGACTACAGCCAAACATAGTGATGATCACATGACCTGCCCAGGCAGCTGCAGGACATGTGATGTGGACATGTGACCTGCCGCTATCTCCTGTCCTGTGTCTCCTCCACAGTGACAAAGTCACGGGTCTGATTAAAGGGCCTGTAGCATTTTAATTCTTCATTTTACTGTATGTCCACAAAATTTTTCTGCTAAGGGGAGAAAAAGTTTCAGTATCAACTAATTACATATTAGCTTACATTTTAATGAACCATTTGAATATGAAGTATGCTTATTCCTGGAATACCCCTTTAAGTTCTACTTTTTGTATCAAAAAATTATCTCATTTGATAATATGCAAATTAACTACCGTATTTATTGATATAAGTACTTACTTAATTCAGTAAAATGCAAATTAATTATTTTCTTCTTTGTAGGCAGAAAAATTGTGTATTAAATACATATTTTCTCCATGATAAATATATATATGTATATATTTGTATTAATTAACGCCTTTCTTCATATAATCCTTCTAGGAACATTTGGTCTTCAAACAGGGATGTTGTATCATGCATTCTCACACTTACCTTGTGTTCAGCGGCTAATAAAAAGTTTATGGCGCAGTGGGTTTTTATTGGAGGTTGCTTATTTTTTATAGAGAGGAACAAAAGTTCTAAACGCTTATGTGAAAATATTTTACCCTCCCTGTGATGTTACACAGTATATATATCTTTATACTGATTAAGAAAATCGGTCATCTCAATTTCTATGAATAATTCAAGTAGTATTTTTCAGCACCTCCACAAACTCCATGGGGCACATTTACTTACCCATCCAACGGAGCTCACAGAAAGTGCATTGTCCATCGATAATGCACTGTGCCACTACTTAGAGAAAAATAGAAAAAAAATATCTCACATACCCTTATATCCAGAAACTTGCTTTGAGGATAGTGAACACTATCACTGTGCCACTATTCACTCCTGATATCCTGCATGTGTCGCTTCCCTGCTCAGGTCCGACAGAGTTCACCTTATTTTAAGTGGTGCATATAAATGCATTGTATTGTGAAACAATTTGAAAGTTAAATCCCGCGCTCAGTCCGAATAAGTAGGATAGTCCAACAGCACGACCTCCACGTGTCGCATGGAAGCCAGCGCAGCTGCACCAAAAACCGATCGGGTGCGACACAATCCCTGTGCAAACACCTGTTAAAAACCTGTCCAAGCCGTGTAATCCCCGAAAAAGACGTAAAGTCCTACGAAAGTGTGATCTGCGACCCTTAGTAAATGATACCCCATTTCTTTACATCCTCTAACCCCTTGACGACCAGGCCAGGTTTTAGCATTTTTTTAATTTTTCACTCCCCACCTTCAAAAATCCATAACTTTTTTATTTTTCCATGTAAGGAACTGTATGAGTGCTTGTTTAATGCAGCATTTAATATTCCATGCAGTATACTGGAAAGCTGTAAAGAAATTCCAAATGTAGTGAAATTGGTGTAAAAAGGCATTTGCTTCATTTTCTGGTGGGTTTGGATTTTACGGCATTCACTGTGCTCCCGAAATCACATGTCTACTTTATTCTTTGGGTTGGTACAATCAACCCCAATATGCAGAAAACACTCACTGGCTATTGAGAGAGCTCAGCAACGTACTGCTACCTCACGCTTCGGTAAGGGGTTAATAGATGTTGCTTTGCTAATTTTGGTGCAGTTAAATTTGTTCTGTAGCCAATTTCTGAGAAATAAGTGCTGTTATTTTAGTTACCCCAAATGTAAATTAGGTTCCCTAAGACTGAACCCAGGGAACAATAGTAAGGGATAACTCTGCACCCATTTGAGGAGGTCTGACACAGCAGATGCCTGAATAAGTTTGACTCTATAGCTTTTTGCAATAAACAACCACTACATAACAGAATTCTACAACAGCAGAGCCCCATAAGAAACCGATACCATCATATATGCTGACAAGATTCCACAATTAATTTATTCTGAAAACAATTCTACTTGTGTTCAAAACAAAGCATTAAACTGAAACAACACCATCCCCAGAGCCAGATTATTATTGGAGCACCAACGTGCTCCGAGCCTGGATCTCCAACACCACCAATGATAATGCAGCCCTGGGCTCAGTGTGTAATAACTTGCATATATAGGTTGTGCATACAAGTCATTATGTGGCTGGTACCGGCAGTGGGGTATAATACATACTCCTGCCGTGCAGCCTATGTAAGATGCAGGAATGTGGTGATGGCACTGTGCTCCTGCATCATCCACCTGAGACTGCGAGGGAAGAGGACATGGAGGACGCTAGTGCCAGACCTGTAGGTGAGTATGCATTTATTTTTTGCTGCGTGTGGCTACTAAGAAGGGGAGTAGGTTTAGAATTACTAAGGGTAGTGCTGCCTAATACATTACAAAAGGGGAACACTGCCTAATGAATTACTGGAGGGGGCTGCCTAATGAATTACTGGGGGGGGGGGGGGGCTGCCTAATGAATTACTGGGGGGGAGCCCTGCCTAATGAATTACTAAGAGCCATAATCTGGCTCTGCCTACCCCAATCCACCATGCATGTATTTTTTTATATTGACTAGTATTTTGTATTTCTGTGATATGACCAGACCCTGGTTGTATAAAATAATTTCCCCCTGTGATAAGTAAAGTTCTATTCTATTCTATTATCAACTGGGTACTCCTGAGCTAAAGTAGATCTACCTAACACTAAAATGTTTTTGACTGCTTTATTCCATCCTGTTATCAAGACAGAAAGTAGTTTACTGAGATGTCAGATTACATAGAAGCTCTATGCAGGTGGAGTAGTGAGTCACAGTAGCTAGGTCATCACTGAAAATGGGCTGCCAGCTATAAATTAAGACTTCAAAGATGTGATCTTTTAGAAAATAAAGATCAGAAGTCGCACCATGCTAAGAAAAAGTGGTACTCCTCTTGTACACATATTGGACTATTGATTTTATTAAAGTATGTGTAAAGTTTAGGTACTTTTAACCCCTTACCAATGTGTGATGTATCTGTACGGCAGTATATGGTAGAATCAGACAACCAAGGGTTAAAGTCCCCTGGGGGTCTGAAAAATATTAACAAAAATAAATTAAAAAATTAAATTAAAAAAACCTAAAAATTCTAATTACCCCCCTTTTTCCTAGAACTGATCTAAAGATAAATAATAAAAAAAATAAACATGTTAGGTATTGACGCATCCCAAAATGTCCGATCTATCAAAATATAATAACAGTCTTTCCTGGCCTTTAACCCCGTAAAGGAAAATAGCGCCCAAAGCGCCCTTTTTTGACAGTTTAAAAAATAAGAAATTTAATAAAAAAGTGACCAAAAGGCCGTACAGTACTTAAAATGGTAGCATTGAAAACATCATCCAAAGTTGCAAAAAATTATACCACCCACAGCTCCGTACACTGAAGTATGAAAAAGTTATTAGTGCCAGAAGAGGGCAAAATGAAGAATTTTTTATTGTACAGAAGGTTTTAATTTTTGTAAATGTATGAAAACCTTATAAAACCTGTATAAATTTGATATCCCCGTGATCGTACCGACCTAAAGAATGAAGGAGACAGGCCAGTTGGGATGCACAGTGAAAGCCGTATAATTGAAGCCCACAAGAAAATGGCGTTAATGCATTTTTTAACCAATTTCACTGCATTTGGAATTTTGTTCACTGCTTTCCGCTTCATGGCATGGAATATTAAATACAGTCACTATGAAGTGTAATTTTGTTACGCAGAAAACAAGCCCATACACAGCTCTGTACATGGACAAAGTAATAGAGTTTTGAAGGTGCGGAGTGAAAAATGGAAATGCAGACACAAAAAAGGGCCTGGTCATTTAGGGGTTAAGAGAGCCTTCCTGACTTTTCTGTTACTACTACAACTTGTATTTCCCATGAAACAATTATCGATCACCTTTTTATTAATAAATCTATGTAGTGTCATTCCACTTTTATTGATGAATATATTGATGATTTTTCTGTATCAATCCCAGGGAGATTCATATCAACAATATGGTACATGTAGTATATGAATTGTACACAGGGACTAAAAGATCAGACATGAGCTCCACTATTTACAAGCATCCATGCCACATTCCTACTAGTAGGGTAATTGTGTTAGACGCAGGTCAGCACCAGAGTTTGACCTTCTATGTATTAAATAAGATTAGCTCTTCACCCTTGGAAACCCTAGCTCTGCCATAAGTTGTTAATTCTTCTTCTTTAGAAAAGTCCATGCTGCACTTAATCTGTGACAGGCTGCTTAGCTTTTTAAGCAAGTAAGCCCTCCTTCAAGGCAGAGAATACATAAAAGTCTTCTGGATAACAGTTACTAATGTATACCTCCAAATTACAGGAAGTGATTGAACTAAGTACAGATAATTTGTTAAGCAGCGCCATTAGATGTAATGACTAGATTTACCGCTGAGAATCCATTCTTTATGTTGTTAGACAGTAACTAGAAAAAGATCAAAACTAAAGTCACAGCATGTTGATACATTTGATAAGAGAGACTATACTAGAGTATGGCACCAAGGTTCATCGGTCAGAGTTTTGATGGAAGATTATACCATATATCCTTAAAAAAGGCACATTCTGAGTGGGCAATATAGTGTGGTGTAATAAACAAAGTCATATTGAGAGTGACCTTGTACAATGACAAACTTCTGCTACATTGCGGGACATTGAATAAAATCCCAGCATAACTTTTTAGATGATTTTTAAGGTATTTGCAATACCTAACACCTACTTAAGAACACCCTACTTACAGACGACTCTAACTCTGGGTATTGGTAATTTATTGTACTTTAGCCCTAGGCTACAATGATCAGCTGTTACAGTTATCAAAGGTATCTGCAATGAAGCTTTATTGTTAATCCTGGTTCTTACGACAACCCAACATTTTTGAAAAATCAAATTGTCACAGAGACCAAAAGAATTCTGCCTGGAGTTAAAATGATAAAATATACAGTTCCAACTTGCATACAAATTCAACTTAAGAACGAACCTGCAGAACCTATCTTGTACATAACCCGGGGAATGCCCGTATATGCAAAAATAATTGTGGGTCAAGAGGAAATTAAACCCTTCAAGTGTACTTTACAGGCATCTTAAAAGTCATGCATGCTCCACTGAGAATTCTGGGTATGGAATATGAAAAAATGCTTTCCAGAGGTATAAAATTAATATTTCTCCAATGCCACCTTAAATATGGAAGGTCCTTATACATTAATATCTAGGTGAAAAGCCCCAGATGTGGGTCAGGATGGAAATTACTCTCCTTTTGGAGATTCAGGTAATCTTTACAGGGTTACTTTGAAAATAGCTAGTTAAACCGAACGTACCTCTGTATATCTGCCTACGCGCTGGTGCAGGATCTTTTGTTGATTAACCATAAAAATGTGTGCTGTTTGCAAAAAAATAGCTTTTTAAATTATGCAAATTAACAGCAGGACCTCCTGTTCATATCACACAGGGCGCTGCAGCTCTCTGCCGGCTTCTAATTATTCACACCCTCTCCATGCTTTGTATCACACCCATATCCACCCATTCCGCAGTTCCCGCAAGCCGCTGATGTCACCCAGCTCTTGAGAACCCTTGCACATGCTCGGTTTAACTAGGTACAAGGTAAGTGGTAGACTTCCCTTAAAGGCAATGCATGCTTGCTCATTCAAGGAATCATTTGGGATATAATCCTTACTTACATTCATTATTCTATGCCTAATTCCATGTCATTAAATTATACTGTATTCTGCATTATATACCATCCATTTCCATCAGCAGATTCTATTTTCAATTCTCTGGTCTGTGATGGTGGAATTTGGGGTTCAAAGAGTGGGGATTGGACATTATGATGTCTCCCCTAGACAGCACATGGCAAAATCAGGAGATTCTGCCGCCTAATTCTCTCATTCTTACATAAAAAAAGAAAACAATATATAATATTGCAGAAAAGTACTGGGCAGTAGGGATATGAATAAAGTCCTTGCAGTAGGATAGAAAACTTACTGTTTGATGCAGCAGCCTCTGTGTTTCTGCTTCTCTCTTACTGAGCTCCTCTTTCCTCCTCCCCTTTTTAAATATTTCTTTTTTTTTAATCAAGTAGTTTTTATTAAGATTTTCAAACTTTTTTTTGTGACAGTTTTCAAATATTTCTGAAGACACATAATAACTTGATCTATCTAGAAAGGCTAGGAATATTCAGGAGATTACAGAATTTAGAGTTAGGTGGTAAAATAAAAGAGCCTAATAAATGCAAAAAATATATATTGTAAATAACAAACTAATAATCATCTGTACGATTGATTTATGCAAACGTTGTTGAAAAGTATGTATGACCATCTAAACAGTGAAACTGAAGACTGAGTTTATTAAAGAAAATAGATAAAACTAAAATAAAGTAACAGAACATAAAACAAATGACGCTTTTTTTTAACTTAAAACTAACTTAACTTTTTTAACTTAAAAACCACATGTACTGAAAAACATAAGAATGTATCTGGTCAGGAAACAGTGGCACTGATTATGAGACTCTTCTGAAATGTGTTTCTCCACGCAGCCGAATTATCTTGAATGCCTGAAGTTGATACAGATCGTAATAATAGTAACTTTACACCGGTCAAGTGATCCTGACTTCCCCTATCATTATTACAGGCGGTCCCCTACTTAAGAACACCCGACTTACTTACATATGACCCCTAGTTACAAACGGACCTCTGGTATTTGGTAATTTATTGTACTTTAGTCCTAGGCTACAATAAACAGCTATAACAGTTATCACAGGTGTCTGTAATGAAGCTTTAGTGTTAATCCTGGTTCTTATGACAACCCAACATTTTTAAAATCCAATTGTCACAGAGACCAAAAAAGTTCTGTCTGGGGTTACAATGATAAAATATACAGTTCCGACATACAAACAAACTCAACTTAAGAACAAACCTACAGAGCCTGATCTTGTATGTAACCCGGGGACTGCCTGTATTTGTGTTTTAATAGGATGAAACATTATCTGATGCCATAATCAAACAAGTAAATTTACAAAAAATGGTATGACATATGTGGCTATCCTGGAAGCCAGATCACTGGCCTTGCATTCTTTGTACTGACAGCTACCCCCACCCATTCCCACACCAACACACTGAAATTAAAAACTGATACTAGGGATTAAAAGTTAAAAAAAAAGTAGGTTATGTTCCCTTTAATTAATTTTAGTATAGGTAGAATACTGTGACATAATCCAAATTTATTGTTTTGCCGCTTCAGGCAAAACTACTCTAATATCTAGGCAGGAGTGTGAATTTCTCATGGCAAGTATTCGTCCGAGCAACGAGCAGTTTCGAGTACGCTAATGCTCGACCGAGCATCAAGCTCGGACGAGCATGTTCGCTCATCTCTAGAGATTACAGAATTTAGAGTTATGCGGTAAAATAAAAACCTATAAAATCTATGTTGTAAATAACAAAATTTGTACTATGGATTTATGTAAACGTTGTTGAAAAGTAAGTATGACCATCAAAACAGTGAAACTGAAGACTGAGTTTATTAAAGAAAATAGATAAAACTAAAATAAAGTAACAGAACATAAAACAAATGATGCTTTTTTTTAACTTAAAACTAACTTAACTTTTTTAACTTAAAAACCACTGAAAAACATAAGAATGTATCTGGTCAGGAAACAGTGGCACTGATTATGAGACTCTTCTGAAATGTGTTTCTCCACGGAGCCCAATTATCTTGAATGCCTGAAGTTGATACAGATCATAATAATAGTAACTTTACACCGGTCAAGTGATCCTGACTTCCCCTATCATTATTACACTCTGTCCCCTACTTAAGAACACCCGACTTACTTACAGGCGACCCCTAGTTACAAACGGACCTCTGGTATTTGGTAATTTACTGTACTTTAGTCCTAGGCTACAATGATCATCTGTAACAGTTATCACAGGTGTCTGTAATGAAGCTTTATTGTTAATCCTGGTTCTTATGACAATCCAACATTTTTAAAATCCAATTGTCATATAGACCAAAAAAGTTCCGTCTGGGGTTACAATGATAAAATATACATTTCCGGCATACAAACAAACTCAACTTTAGAACAAACCTACAGAACCTATCTTGTATGTAACCCGTCGACTGCCTGTATTTGTGTTTTAATAGGAGGAAACATTATCTGATGCCATAATCAAACAAGTAAATTCACAAAAAATTGTATGACATATGTGACAATCCTGGAAGCCAGATCACTGGCCTTGCATTCTTTGTACTGACAGCTACCCCCACCCATTCCCACACCAACACACTGAAATTAAAAACTGATACTAGGGATTTAAAGTTAAAAAAAAAGTAGGTTATGTTCCCTTTAATTAATTTTAGTATAGGTAGAATACTGTGACATAATCCAAATTTATTGTTTTGCCGCTTCAGGCAAAACTACTCTAATATCTAGGCAGGAGTGTGAATTTCTCATGGCTTAAGCATTATGTAATCTCTTCTTATTTCCCATGTGTTCTTCATATGTACACAAGCACCGGAGAATACCACACCCTATCATTACATTAATAGCATGGTCTCATAAGTGAAAATTGTATGTTGTCACTAGTCAAGAAGACAATGGTGGCTTTACCGTATCTTATAAAGCAGCTATGGCTGTGGCCAGACTGATACAGGTGATTGATGTCAGCAACCACATCTACCGGTTTTGAACACTGTTTTTATTCATGCCTGTTATAACCTCAAATGTTGTATAATAATTATCAGTGTAAATGCTCTGTACAGTGAGTGAATTCTCAGATAAATACACTAAAATTATTTTTTTTGAGCAAGAAAATTGGACAGCGGTATTGATGGGAATCAAAAGCTAATCTGTCCAGTAGTAAAAATTGTTGTAAAGGTTCATTCTGAACATGACAGCAAAGTGTTAGAACATGCAATGGTGGTAATGGTTTGAGGAACCACAAGCCTTAAACATTTGAGAAACTTGACATAGATTTCAAAATGATGAACATTTCCCTGATCACAATCCAGTTGAGCATCAATGGGATGTGTCAGTGGTGAAAGTCTGACCCATGGAGGTCATAGCTTATATCTTGAAGTAAGTACTTCTTATATAGTTCTATATAAGAAACTGCACCATGTGGACATATTGTGGAGCCCATAAGCTTTTTAAAAAAAATAAATAAATCAGGCAGGTGGATGATGTGGTTCCCTGGGCAACACAAGAGAAAATGATTCTGGGGCTTAAATTTGTTTAACCCCTTTGAAATAGTCAATAGCAGCCATCAAATATCGTCTAATGGACCACTGGTGTCCATTCTGAGCTAGAACCTGGACCAAATGGAGGATGATGTTTAAAGATGTTTAAAGAACATCTACCATCAATTTTACTCATGGTAGACGTGACCTACTAAGAAGTTCCAGAGGGACTATGCTCCCCAGGACTTCTTATATTTTAACTCTATATGCTGCAATTGTATCAATATAGAGTTATAAAAATTCTGCAAACGAGTTTTGGGTGTTTCGGCTACATCACTGGATCGCCTCAGACCGACTGGTCTTATAATTTATTGACTCCCCCGTTTATTTATTGACTTGTCCTTTAAGTAGGTTCATTTTCAAGGTTGTGAAAGTCATATGATGGAAAATACTTCACAATAACATTTGGCAGAATTGTAAAATGGTTGTGGTTTGTGTGAATTAGTAAATTTGTGTTTACAAAAATGTTTGTACAACTAATAACACTATACAGAAAATCATTTATGATGTAAATAAGGTCAAGAGTACATGCAATGACCACAAACATCACTATGTATTGAGTTTTCCAATTAAGTTAATGAGATTATATTTATACCGTTTCTGAAAGGAGAAGAGTAATTGTCATCTATATAGTATGGAATTCAATTACAGCAAGTACAGTAAAGCTGCATATTCCCCATCTAAGAATTTGAGGCCTCGCAAACTGTGATAGGATTAAATCACCTGTCTAATTTGTAGTGACTTTGCCTGGAAACGGGTGTCAAAGTCACGGATGTGGCGCAGTGAAGTGACAAATATTCAATCAGGTTTCTCTAGTGAAGACTTGGAGGCTACACTATACATCCTCTTCCTGGCAAGGAAACCAAGATACCACATGGGGACTGTAGCAACAAGACCCCTGTAAAGTCCCTCTTAAACCCATTACTCCAAGGATGGCATGCTTGACTTAGCCATTTCAAAGACACAGAGCTGTTTCAACGCAGGGATTAAAGGAGTGAAGTTGTTAAAAGCAATTTTATCTTGCACCTACATGAGCAGCGCTTTGACATTCCTTACAATGAGTCAAGATCTTTGGGGAGCTACTAATTTATACATAACAGAAAATCCATGAAAATATAAGAGGCTCCTAACCATCTAGCAGTGGACATCAAAGGAATTACATGCGGCTTAGTTTGCTTTTGTCTTAATGCCTATCCTTAAAGGGGTATTATCACCAGGTCATTCAAATTTAATTTATTCAATCTGCCATATAGTTATATATACATTTCTTCAATTGGATGTTGTTTTTATAAATATTCATGTGTGAAGGTAATTTCCCATTAATGTAGCCAAGTAGAATGTAGAAATGAGTTTTTCTTGGATACAACCACTGTTTCACTCTGGCAACGGTGGCTACACATGACAACTGTGGAGTATGCAGTAACTCTCGGCTACTTCATATGCAAAAAATTTGCTTCTTTGTCTCCAGCAGTGGTGGTCGTATCTAACAACAGCTATCTTTCTAAGGGACTACATATATGGGAAATTATCTTCACACGGGTACATTTAATGAAATAACATTCACTTGAAGAAATGTATGTATTTGGCAGATGAATTAAATTAAATGTAAATGCCTAGTTGAGAATGCTCTTTTAAAGAAAGCAGTTTCCTTTAGGTACAGTTGTAGTAGCTTATAGCAAAATTTCTCAAAATGTTGTGCATCACCACATTTACACCATTATAACAAAATGTCCAGATGTCAAACTTTTCCAATTGGGACTTAACTACAGGGATTGAGAGAAATGTTTATAGGATGTGCAGGAGGACAAAACCTGTAATCTACAGGTTTTGGGTGCTCAGGTCCATTCAGCATCAGTAAAGCTGCAGTCCTCTGTTTTAGCAATAAAGCTGATGGATTATTCTAATCAATTTCTTTCCTTCCTCCAGGACTGTGAAATCCCAGATGGACTAAGAACAAGATGTGGGTGCATGGAAAGATATTTTAGCTGCAGTTGTGACTAGGTGCTCAATGTGGCAAAATATAGACTAGATGCCTCTGAATCCGTTAAATGGAAATACCAGATTCTTGTTTGGAAGAGGACAAATTTCTTGATCTACCAAAATATCCAAGGAATACCCAAGAAAAACTGGATTCTATTTTAAAAGGTTTCTATAGCCGAAAAGTTTGGCTATTATGGGCCTTGGGCAGTATAGAGGTTGTGGGACATGGCTGAACGGGGCTGTACTTACCATTAGACACAGTGCCTAAGTTGGCTAGCGGGGACCTTTATTTATGTTTAAAAAAAAAACAACACATTGATGGCCGCAGAGTACCACCCTGAGGATAGAGGGCATGTTGGGTGTTGATACAGTAGCTGCCTGCCCTTGCTCCAGACAATACTAAGATCAATAGTCAGGTCCCCCATCAGGAGGAGATACTGTGACGCAGACCCAGGACAGTTTTATATAGAATGGGTGTTCCTGGCCTTGTATTCACAGTATCTGCTCCTGAGGCAGCAAGATATTTCAAAAATACCCCCGAGTCCTTCTGCTGCACATGAGATCTGCAGCTTTCTCTCCTCTGCTTACAGCACAGTGCCCGCTGCATTTCAGAGAGACGACAGCGAGAAGTCCCGTCCACTTGCTCCCAGCCAATGTATATAACATGACCTCTTGCTCCCAAATGATTAAAGGACACCCTGGTGCTTCTAATAGGCCTAACATGACTCCTCTTTCCCCTTCCTGACTCCTGCACCTCTTCTGACCTGTGTATTCCTATTAATTATACAGCAGCTCTGCAGGCAGGTCATAGTGGTGAGGGGTGGGCTGCAGACTGATGTTTTTCTTCTTGTCTGATGTAAAGCTATTTCAGGTAAGTAATATGTATATTCATAGGCCTACATAACTCTTATAAACTCTGGAGACTAATATGGCCTATGATGCATCCACATTTCTACCCCTTCCCTCCTGCCTGAGACAGGGGACTAAACCCCTTCTAGTCTAGCCCTCCCCCTTTCCATCCTATCTGCATCCCACTTTGCTCCTTCTTTCACCCTTTTTCGGCCTTCTTGATTTAGGTGGCCTACAAGTTCTAGTTGGTTATTCCTGTTTTTCATTTTCTTTTTATTCTTTTTTTATTTTTACTAACCAATTCATGGTTTGTTTTGCATTTGTATCTGTATAAGTGTATACAGATACAAATGCCAAACAAAAGAAGTGAATTGGTTAGTAAAAATATGTTTGGAAAATGTTGTATAAATAAAGCATAAAAAAAAAAAAAATATATATATATATATATATATATATATATATGTTAGACAAAAATATACACACACTTATATATAAGAGTTTGACATGGGTATTCATGTGTACAACATATAGTGTAGTGTATATGTAGGTGTAAAATGTATTATGTTTATACACAGGTGTAACATGAAATATGTGTATTTTTTTATATATATATATATATATATATATATATATATATATATATATATAACAGGCACTCCTCAGGTTACGTACAAGATAGGTTCTGTATGTTTGTTCTTAAGTTGAATTTCTATGTAAGTCGGAACTGTATACTTTATAATTGTAACTCCAGACAATATTTTTTGGGTCTTTGGATTGTCATAAGAACCAGGATTAATAATAAAGCTTAATTGCAGACAACTTTAATAACTGTTATTGGCTGTTTATTGTAGCCTAAGGCTAAAGTACACGTAAGTTACCAAAATCCAGATGTCCGTTGTAACTAGGGGTCGTCTGTAAGTCGGGTGTTCTAAGTAGGGACCGCCTGTATTGCTTTCTCTATCTAAATACAACTCTATAATGTATGTGCATGTACAGTGCCAAAGGATATGTTCACAAAGTAGATTTAGCCACTTACTTCCTTGCCAGAATCCCTATTGAAATGATGTAATCGGGAGAATTCCACTGAAATATAGGATATTCTGCCATGTGAACATACCAGTAAATAATATGTACCATATGGCCAAAACATTGTTAATTTTTAAAAATTTTTAAAACTTCACATTAACTCAAAATGACCATTATAAATTATTTCCATGTTATGTGATGGTCATTTTGAAATATAGTAGTATAGTCTCGGGGTAAATGTGTGCATCAGCAAGTTTTGCATACTTGTAGCAAAGGATTTTTCACAGATTTATTTAAAAATGAATATGTAGTAATCTGGTTCTGGTCTTTTATCTATGTAGTAACCTGGTTCTTGTGCTATATCAAGTAGTAAGATTTTGTACTATCGCCATAGTTATGTTATAGTTACCATGCAACAAGTTTTTTTCATATTGCAGTTTTTTACCCAAACTGATATCATCTAAAAAGTACTGTACTCTAGTATAAGGTAGGAAAATAATGTGCATGGGGCAGAGGGAGCAACAAAATTTGCACCAAAATTCCTGGGTCGGCCCTATCAATTAATACAGGGGGTAGTTGGACAATGGATAAGCTTGACACCTCCTATACAAGTGGAGCTTTCTCTGAAAGTTACGAACAAATTTGGTATAGGGAATAAATATTATTAATTCCGGTGAAATGTATGTATGATAGGCCGATGGCCCAGAGTAGGGGAAATACTTCAGATTTTTTCAGTTATAGAGGGAGCGGACTGTGGTGTCCTTTATTTCACAAAATAAGTTGAGTTTTATGGTGACCCCAAACTTTTGAGCGTAGTAGTGTGTATTGCTGGAAAATGTGTGTGTTTGTAGTAGAGAGCCCCTACTAAGAGTCAATGGTACAATTTGTCATGCAACTAAGGCAGTATGAGAGGATGCATTATATGAGTAGTAAACAGTTGAGTAAGTGTGAGAGAAATTGGGCATGCTGGCATTAGCATCCATTTCCAATTTTTTTTATCTCTCTCTGCTAGAGGTAAAAAGGGGTGGGGTTAGGGGTGGGTTGTAGCAGATATTTGGGATTCTATATTCGTTTATATGATTAAAGAGTAACTGTAAAGGGTTTTTTTTTCAGAAATCAATAGCTCTTGGGATGTAAAACAACTTGCCTTTATCTTGTTACCTATTCAGTAGTTTCCTTGCTATCCCACTCAGATTACCTCAGTGCTGCAATGGCTGCTTCCTCTCCATGTGCTGACAAGCCCTATGATTCTGCACTTTGTTTACACTTGTTTCTGGGTCGGTTTCATGGGAGGGGAGGAGATGCTGTCCCTGCTGACAGAGAAGGAGGTCAGTGACAGTGTTTGAAGCAGAGCTGAATGTGTGAATGCAGATGTCTCCTGCACAGAATAGTGAGGTACAAGATCTCCTGACCCCTATGAGTCCCTCCATCCCAGTCTGTGATTCTACAGACTTTCTCTGTCTTATTCATCTCCCTTATGCTGCTCTTTCCCCACCTTGTCATCGCCAGTATCAGCTCTATCCAGATAAGCTATTAACCTTAGTTCTCACACAGGCTATAGACTGCATGTAAATGGTGTACTAATGATTTCTGCAAAGGAAAAGGATTGAGCCCACCATCCAAAAACAATGCCTGGTGTGGAGGAATCGGCAGGGCCACCTGCAGCTGAGTTATTTAACTTCATAGAGAGTATTATCACGGTCCAGCAGTATCCAATACACACTTCTTTATTTGATAAATCACAGATACAAGAGAGTTGGTTAAGGTCTACAACGTTCTAGCGGGTCAACCGCTCTTAATCATGATTGATACATAATAGAACATGACGAACGCAGCACATTTAAAATCCCCGCCGGGAGGGAGAAGCTCCGCCCGAAGTTGCACGTTGTCACTTCCCGTTCGTTGATGAATATTCATGAGTGGGGAGTGTTTATCCACGAAAGACAGGTAAGTCTCGTGCAACGAATAGACAAATGCAATATATAAGACAAATAACGATTATCAATGAAAGGGAGGAAAGGAAATGGATACCAAAAGTTGGAAACAAAGTAGTAAATAATTTGAGGAGAAAGGCGCGGTCCTGTTTCGGGGAGGGTAAGAAATAGTGAGTGCGGCAAATGAAAGCCGACGATAGACGGGTCTTATGTGAACGACCTGAATAAGCCCGTCAAGGGGCAGCGTCCCCTCCAACAATATCTGCAGGTAAACAGACAAAGATTGGTAAAAAACAGATTTACAATGTAAAATCAACATATTTATAAAATGGAAACGTACAAGACAAGACATAGCACCTTAATTACAAGATTTAAATATGTTGCAAATATGTTGCAGGTATAAGTGATCGGTTGCATTATTGTCTGTAAGTTTAAAGGGGAGAGCAACAATGTTACAGTACCACAGTCGAGTTGAATGGCAACACGGAGGGCAAATTTGGTATGTAGATAATGATACATTATTTCTTCTTTAAATTAAGACCTGACGGGGGAGCGTGATTCCAAGTGGGAAAAAAACAAAAAACTGTGAAAAAAGTTTTGACTGGCCGTCAATGCGCCCCTCAGGGCGTAGGATATGTGTAATGCTCATGAATCGAATTTTAAATGCGCATTGTCTGGCCCACGTACATAAGTTGCAGGATGTGCAATAAATCACATTACAGTTTTGTGTGAAGTTGTTTGAAACCGCGCGTATAGGAAAGTTTCTATTCCTCTAATTGTTGGTGAAGTATTTTTTTCTGTTTTCCGCATATTTGCAAGTGTGCAGGCGTGGGGCCCGCATTTGGAAGAAACCTTCTGTGTTAAGCCATGATTTAGTGTGATCAGGTTTGAACACTGAACAAAAGAGGGGGAACTATTGCCCAATGTACATCCCCTGCGGGATACTATTTTGTATCCTGGGACAGTATCGAATCTAAGATTGGGTCTGCTTGTAGGAGAGGAACATGTTTTTTTTATTAGTTAGAGATTTGTTGAATGTGGACTAAATTGTAGGGAACTGCTGTGGAGAAGCTTTGGATTTTGTAAGGGATTTGTGGAATTATTTTTAAACCATTGTTTTTTGTGTGTCGGTTATCAGGTCTCTAAATTGTACATTTCTGTTTTGCATACAATTTCTTTTCCTAGTCAGTTCTCCCACCAGTATGGATTTTATTGTGTGTCTGGGGGGGGTTGAGATGTGGCATGCAAGAATGGTGTACCTGCTGTTGGCTTCCTGAAGGTGGATGTAATAATTGGTTGATCAACGTGCCTTCCAGGGCAAGATCCAAAAAAAGTGGTTCTACAATCGGTGTGTTGAAGGTAAATTTTAAGTTGACATCATTGTTGTTGATATAATTGATGAACTCTGGTGCAGGCACATCTCCCGACCAGATGATTCAGGATATCGTCGATTTGTACCTGCCACACCAGTGATACTGTCCAAGAAGGGTTGGTATGATTGGTAAATGACATGCTCTTCCCACCAGGCCATAGTTAAATTTGCTAAGGAGAGGGGAGAACTTAGTTCCCATGCATAATCCTTGTAGTTGCAGGTAAAAAGTATTACAAAAATGAAATAATTGTGGGTTAGTAAGAAAGAGCAGACCTCCAATACATATTCATAAATTAATAGTATTGTGGAATATTTGTTTAAATGAAATGCTAGCGCTGTTAGGGGCCACATTGTGTGGTATTGAAGATACAATGACATGACGTAACAGGTAAGCCAATGAGAAACCAGGGTTCCAAAGTCACATCAATGAAGGAGGATATACAATCTCTAGAATCCAGATAAACTGATGTTCTAGTGACTAAGGGTTGTTAAAAACTGACAACCAGCTGCATAGATGTTCATTGATTGAACCTATGCCCGAGACATTTGTTCAGCCAAATGCCTTAGTGAAAAATACCCAGAGAGACCCCTTTGGCTAGAGTCTTCCTGAGTTCCCTTGAAACATAACTACTAATGATTTCTACCACTTATTACATGTTCCCGCCTCTCCATGTGATGGAAGTTGCCAGGTAGTCACCTATATATCCAGTATGTATGTACATTCCCTGCTCCTCCAGGTGATGGAAGCTACCAGGTTGTCACCATACACATCCTGTATGTGCACTGTGAAGTGTCAATGGATTTACTTGTGGTAAAACTAAATGGATTTCATGCGTAAATTACTATAAGAGAGAACACAAAGCATCATAGGATCTGAGGGTAAGCTAACTGGCCTCATCTTGAGGGGATAGACTGACCAGATTAGTCTCGCCCACTTCACCTCTGTTGAGCTTTTTGTCAAACAGCTTTCCGAACAGAAAATGCCAGAACTTTGGAAAGAAAAGGATGAGCAGCACAAAGTAGGATAATCATTCTGTATGTTTTAAAGTTGGAATCACATAAAATAATTTGGTAAAACATTATAACTTTACAGTTACACTTTGAGTACTTCTGCCCCTGGACAGTATTGACTGCTATTAACGGTTGACAGGCAGCACAGGATACCTGGATGTATGCAAGAGTGGGCACCTGCAGTAACAGCTTAGCATGTCAAACATGACCGTGGCGTCTATAGGGCTTCACTACCTTCCCGGAACAGGTCTGTCAGTGTGCGTGTCAGCCTGTGGCATCTGCCCCTCGACAGCGGGACCTGCTTTAAAAGTCCAGATGGGGAATGAGCTCAAATCCGGCCTGTTTAACCTGGGTAATCCTGTCAATGCTGTGACCGTTGGGATCTAGATAACTGCAGAGGGAGGGGGCTTGCGTGGTGCACTTCACTGCCCACACAGCACTTGCGTAGGCTGACAGACAGCTACAGGGGATGCGACCGAGCAGGCACTTGCACTTGCTGATGACAGACCATTCATTAGGTCCCCAGAACTGTTCATCGGCTGTCCCTGACAAGGCGGTGACCGAGTAGCTGCCTTTCAGCCTCTGCATGATCAACGAGATCATGAGCTAGTATTGTAAAAATAAAGAAAGTACAAAAATTAAAAAAATAAATAAATATTTTAAATAAAATTAATTAAAATGTCCCAAAAGTCCCTAACACATATAAACAAATAATTTAAAAAAAGTGGAAAAATGTTAAAAAAAACACAACCTATCAGGTAGATCTATAGAAATTTAAACACGGTTATTCTTGGCGGTGAACCCGGTAACAGAAAAAAAATGCACTCCAAATATGAAAACGTAAGCTCGTCCCGGAAAAAAAAATGACACCTTGGCCAACTCTCTGCTACTAAGTATGAAAAAGTTATTGGAGTTATGAAAAGTTATTGGGAGTCAGAATATGGTTAAATTAATAATAATTTTTTGGTACTAAAAAGTTTTAAATTTTTGTAAAATCTATTAACCCTAAATTTGGGTTACTCCCTGTGATTGTTAACAAACCAAAGACTATATATTAGTGTGTTTTGACGATATCAGTTGATGAAAGGGGTAAAAACAGAACCCACAAGTGCCCCCTCCCGTTTAGCCCAGTGCATAGCGTAAGGGGGGGGGTGCATAAATTAAAATACGAGGTTCCATGAGGCGCTCGGGTGATGTAGCCGAAGCACCCCAGGGTAATTAGCATACTTTTATAACTCTCTATCACGAATGGCAGAACGTTGTTCTTCAGTAAGCCGATAGCGGAGATGTCCTTAAGTGGAAAATGAGCTAAGACACTGGGGCACACTGTATCATAGTGTTATTCGGCGCACATTTTCAAGTTTCCTGAAGTTGGCCTACTTAATCATTGCAATGTATCTTTAAGTTTTTCCGTTGTGATACATGTGATGAGTGCTTGTTTAGTGTCACTTTTGTGATTTTGTGGGTTGTGAGACTTTTAGTCACAAATAAGAGCTCCCAAAAGTAAGTCTTGGTTTAGCATGCTGTGTTTTGGGACTTATTAGGCACAAGAATGGGATAGTTTTAGAGCCCAAAGTCTTACAGTTGGAACATCTGGGCTACCAAAGAATAAATACGGTACACTGCACTAAATCCTTGAGGCAGCCAAATCTGGTACGCTGCTTGATTCTGCACCTGAAAAGTCTCAAAATGAAGAAAGTCTCAAAAAAAGGGCACAAAAAAAGAGAAAGCAATAAAAAGTGATACATGTCCTCACTGTCTTTCTCCGGGAAAGAATGGTACCAACAAAGTCACTGTAAACACCATTAAGGTTAGCTACAAGTAAAGAAGTACATATTTGGCACATTGGGATCAACATGCCCCGCTCTTTATATGCACTATACAGTGTAGAGTAAAAATCATGTAACCTTGTATCTATAGGTCATTTCAATTGCAATGACACACAAGTTTGTGGTTTAAAAAAATGTAAGTTTACTATTTAGCATAATAAAAAACACTTTAAAGATAATGAGAAAGGCTGCAATCAAAAACCCTAACTGTTGTATTTAATTTTTAACAATGTAGCATTCAGAGAGTTTGTTTCTGGGATATGTTGATTACAGCAATGCTAAATATGTATTTGGGTATATATAGAGAAATATCTTAGGTTATTTTTATTGTATCCCTCTTTCTCTTATCGATATTTTAACATGACAAAGAGTGAGAAGATATATCAGTGTTAAGCATTTTGAGAGGAATCAGTGGGCGAGGGGACATAGGCCTTCTACCACATAAGTACCAGGACATTAGGTAGACATGTTGCTGGGTCCCGATTGTTAGCAACAGTGGATAACGCACACTCCTCTGAAGATTATTAAAGAACCAAAGGATCTACGGTGAATCAGGTTCGAAAATATGGAGATTGAAGGATGGAGTAGAAGTACACAGGTCTAAGATCTTATTAATGCATCCTACATGGGGATTTATAGATGAAGGATGGGCCCTAAAGATGACCACCTCCGGTAGGCCCTTTATGTGCCAATCGACACTGGAATCAGTTAAAGTAGTTTTGGATGAACCTGCTAAGAGTAGAAAAGAAAGAAATCGGGGTACTTAAACATTTAACAAGAATAGGTGTCCTACATGACCTCATCGCTTGGTCAAAGCCATAGAAATCATAAGTAGGTGCGGTTTCTGAACTCGCTCAATTGAGATACCGAAAATACACAAGAACAAACAAGACAGGAAGACAAACACAGTTAAGAAAACATTGCATCAAATCTTTCAATTGATTCCCATAGGAATCTTGTTGGTACGACAACCTGTGTGACCTTTGTTTAACAGCTTCTGTGAGCAACACATGCCTCCAGGTGTAAAAGATACCTGGCTGAGCAGACAAAAATAACACATTTTCACTAGGCGGGACATGAGATACATCGGGGAGTTGTAAAGAGATCAGACTTGTTCCATCATGTGCTGCTAGAAATGTCATTGAGAAAAAGAGGTGGTGCCAGGGTTTCATATCTTCCAACAACAAGCCTTGGCTGGAGTAGCCAGTCTTTACAAGTACACACATCACCCATTTCCTGCATGGCAGAACAGATTAAAACAGTAAGGAGAAGGTGCGGAATGCAGAGGATGGGTCAATAAAGTGTTAATAGTATTAAGCACAGCCTAAGTAAAAGTGTGGTGGTTGTAAAGTAACTCTATTAGACCTAAAAAAAAGTTGTGCATGTGTATTCTAATTGCCACTTGACAAAGAGCAAAGCGAATTAATATTATGCTGAGAGGTAGGTATTCATGTTACAATAGGGGGATTTATCAGAAGTATATGAGGCAGAAACTGTTCTAGTTGCCTCAACACACAACCAATCAAAGCTCAGCTTTAATTTTTCACAGATGTTTCCAAAAAAATTAAGCGTGAGCTTTATGGTTTCCATGGGCAACTACAGGGTGGGCCATTTATATGGATACACCTAAATAAAATGGGAAATGGCTGGAGATAGTTAACTTCGTTGTGGAAATGAGTATATGAGTGGTGGAAAAACCCTTTACGAGATTGTTAAACATGGTGGCCATTTTAAAGTAAAGCCATTTTGGATCCAAATTTATTTTTTCCATGTGAAGAGGGTCATGTAACGCATTCAAACGATTGAGAATTACACTTGAAAAACAAAAGTGTGCTTGGATTTTACATAAATTTATTTTTTTATGAGTATTACAAGTTATGACACATTTATAAAATGTGTTCAAAGTGCTGCCCGTTGGGTTGGATTGTCAATGCACCCTCTTCCACTACTCTTGACACCAACTGATAGTAACACCACAGAAGAAATGCCAGCACAGGCTCCCAATAACTGTTGTTTTCAGGTGCTGCACACATCTTGTATCTTCACAGCAAGAGACAATTGCCTTAGATGACCCAAAGATAAAAGTCTAAGGGGCTCGAGATCTGACCTTGGTGGACATTCATCTGGCATCACAATGACAAATCCACTTTGCAAGAAATGTTCATGTAGGATTGCTCGACCATACACCCATAATTGGGTGGTGCAATAATCTTGCTGAAAAAAATCAGGGAACGTTGACATCTTCAGTGAACAAAAAGAGAAACACATGTAACAATTTCAGATATCTAGTGGCAATATCCTGACTTTTATCTTTGGAACTATCTAAACCAGTGGTTCTCAAACCCTGTGGGTCAGTGACGAACACAAACACAGGGGTCGCCTAAAGCCTTCGGTAAGCCCACAATTTTATTGTGTTTTTACTGCAAATGCGCATGTTTGGGGTCCCAAGCAACATGAGTAACTGTATTGCTGGGGGGTCAACAGTAAAAAGGTTGAGGACCACTGATCTAAACGCAATTGTATGCCCGTGAAGATATGAAATGTGCAGCATCTAAAAACAATGGAATACTGGACCCTGTGCTAGCATTCTTTGCAGTTGAATTGTGTCAAGAGTATGGAAGACGGGAGCATGACCAATCCTATACAATGGGCAGCACTTGAAACAATTTTATAAAGTGTCATAAACTGTAAAATTCATCATGAAAAATAAAGTTATGTATAAAACCAGCACGTGTGTTTTTCAAAGTAATTCTCAATAACTTTTGAACTGTGTTACATACCCTCTTCCCATTGGAGAAAAATAAATTGGATCCATAATGGCCGGACTTCAAAATGCCCGCCATGGTCCATACCAATCTCAGTCCCTCACAGCCCACATACAGGCAACCTACAGCCTCCTAAGGCTACCTACACATAAAAAGGAAATGAGGACGTGTGTGTATGTATTTACAGCAGCAACATTCTAATTTGCTGTATAGGCTTATGCACATAGCTGTGATTTTCACAGTTTCTGGCATGGAGCCAAATGCCGGAGAGGCAAAAAGATAGAGCCTGTCTTATGCAAGCAATGGTCCAAAATACCTATTTGCCATACTTATACCTCCCATTTAAGTCATGTTAAGTAGCCAAACCATCAGTGATGATCAAATGAGCTTCCCAGGCAGTCAGTTGCAGGACATGTGATGGGACATGTGACCAGTTCAAGAGAGCAGCCATACTCCGGTACTGTACGTAAAAAGACAATCAGGACAAGTTCACGGGACTAATTAAAGGTCCAGATGCATTTTAATTTTTCATTACAGTGTAGTCCACAACATTTTTTGGTAAGACAAGAACTTTAAATAAACAACTATAGATATTGCTTATATTTTGATGTCCAATTTGAATATTAGATTATACTTATTCGGAATACCCCTAAGCCCGTACAGCAAATATACAGAAAAACTATTTAAAACATCCGGCCATATCTATTTCATGTGGAATAGGCCTTATTACTTCTCCTGGCAATGAGGCCAAGAAGTCATGGAGAGAACTGGACTTTCTGACTCAGGCCCACAGCAGATCCTCGATCGTCACCCATGAAACTATTGTTGCTTGGACTCTCATTTACAGGTTCCTCTCAGGGACATGTTGTAATATCTCTGGCGGCCCTATCCAAATTCCATTCAATCGAGCCATACAGGGTTTATATTACGAATCTAATTTATATGTTCCCGAATTATGTATGGTTATAAGCATAGACAGTTGGGGATCTTTGGGTGTGGAGTCATTCCATCTTGATCCCAAAAGTAGGCTTCTTATGAAGAGGTACAGCGCAACATGACTTTTGAACGCATATGATTTTTTAAAATTCTTGTTAGATCACTCACCTATATAGAGATTTTATTATTCAAGAGGAAAATTCATTGTAATCCAGGATCAAAACATGTGTTCCATTGAAATAGCTTATTTTGGCTTATCAAAGGCCAAAATTTCTGGGAAGATCAACAAGCTTTAATCCTTCCTTAGATCCTTCTGGCTAATCCTGTCCATTGCTTGGCTCGGCGAAAATCAAGAAGTTGATGGCTGGGCGGTTGGCGGGGGTACTTTGATTTTTATACCCCATTAGGTTACTCTGGCAACTAATTGGGGTGCTCGACATAGATTCAGAAGGAATGACCCTTCTGTTGGCAGAAAAGGAGTCTACAAACAACTCTCAGGTGGATCCAGCACAAAAGTGACCTTAAAACTTATCTAAGGTAAGGTATTGCGAATTATCTAATTATAATGCTGAGTGGTGTGAGTGATGTATGTATGTATGTATGCTAAAGGAATCGCATTTGCAATAATAGACTAGGTTTTGAGACAAAATTTTAGCCCTGCACTTTCCAAATAACACATATAACCACCATTTACATGAACCATGTCTTCGGTGCTGGTTGCATGGCGAGTTAGAAGCTGAGTTGTGATTGGTTGCTATTTGCCACAGGCCATTAACATGAGCTCTGAGCTGGTTACTATAGGCCAGTGATGGCTAAACTATGGCATGGTGCACAGAGGGTGGCACTCGGAGCCCTTTCTGTGGGCACTCAGGCCATCACCAGAGATGACTCCAGGTACTTCTTGCAGTTCCCAGACAGCCCTGGGTTGCTGTGCACAGAGCTATTTCAAAGGACTATTTTCTGCTTTATTGGTGGACCTCAGAGTGCTGGTATCAATGAAAACTGTGACAGAGCAGCAGGAGTATAAATCACAAAATTAAATATCTGTGTTGGCACTTGCGATAAATAAGTGGGTCTTTGTGTAGTTTGGGCACTCGGTCTCTAAAAGGTTGGCAATCACTGCAATAGGCAATGAGTAAAGACAACTTATGCGTGAGGTAAGATGGATAGAGATACAAAGATAGGGGGCGAGATTTATCAGAAATGTCTGAGGTTTCTAGTTGCCTCTGGAAACCATTCAGACCTCAGCAGTAATTTTATACACAGCTGTGGGAAAAGAAACTTGAGCTCTGATTGTTTCTGTGGGCAACTAGAACAGTTCTGTTCTCAGACACTTATGATAAATCCCCCCATAGACAAAGTGACTGTCAGAGTCAATCGGAGACAGTCAGAGACAGCGGAGACAGACAGTGTCAGAGAAAAGATGGTCAGAGACAGAGGACAATCTAAGAAAGTCAGGACGAAGACATTTAGAGAAAACCCAGAGTCAGAAAGAAAGTTTTACAGTCCGTTGGATCGTCCGACGAAACGCCCCCCCCCCACCACGAAGTCTGTCGATATGAAACTGGTGCAGATGTGCCAAAATCTGATCTGCGTGCGACACCAATCTCCTTCTAAATACCTGTCAAAGCAACGCAAATCCCAAAAAAAGTCGGGAAAGTCCAAAGGGAAATGCGACCCGCGACCCTTAGTAATAAAGCCCCTTTGCTGTCAGGATGATACCCCATTTTCTGCAACATGGCCTGTGTATGGTAAACTCTGGCAACAGGAACAACTGGGATCTCATGGGCAATATTAGGGACACCGTTGGCACGGTAGAGAGGATTTCCTCCAGTTTCCCCTGTAACACCCTCTATTTCAGATTGCCCATATCACATAGTATATCAGAGAAATCAGATTCAAAAAGTCTGAAATGACTGTTAATATGACCACTGCTGAGCCTTCGTGTTCCAGCAAGTTAACAATGACAGAAGTTTAAAATCCCAGAGAGTCATCCAGCTTTGAGCTTCTGACGAATGTCGTAGTTGGAGATACTTTTGTTGTGTTTGTGGGAGAGGCAAATTGGTCTTGTGACTGCTGGGAACGACTTTAAAGGCCACATCGTGGTAAATCTGAGACATGTGGTTACCCCTTTCTGTTCCCACTCCTAAAGCCCTCCAGTGATAAAAACCTCCCACTTATATGGGGTTATGCAAAATGGGTGTGATTGGACAATAAGTTGACTCAATCAAGGCAGACACTAGGTAATTTACTTAAAGGACATTACCACGTTTTTCTTGTGGTAGACTGTCACCAATGTAATGCTTGTAAACCTTAGGGGTTAACTGGAGCAGTTTGTTCTTATTCCTTCTCTTATATTTTGGCACGTCTGTTTCACTGCAAACAAAAACAACTTTATAGAATATGCAAATGAGCCAGAGGTGCTCAGGCCTAAGTCAGCCTAGCGCCTCCCCGCTCCGTTACCGCTAATAAAGTATGCATGTCCCCTCTAAAAAATTAATCCTTTAACATGTAGTCATCCGGCTGTCTGGCAAATATGTGGTCTCCGGCAGGCTACACAAGGTGTAGAGCTACCGCAACTTCTGCGAGATTGCCAGGCGTTGTCACAACTGTTGCAGCTTGGTTGTAGGTCAAAGGGATGTTTTTTTTAAATCATCCTTTGGCGAAAGTCATTTAAAATCTATTCATTGCCACCCCCCTAATAATTATAACAATTATAACATCAACAGTTCCAGCCTTCAAATTAAACACAGTGCTCCGGATGTATTATAGTACTAAAATAATGGGACCCTGTAGTCATATATCCATACGGTGGCCCAATATTAAAATAATAAAACCAGTTTTTGTAATCCAATTGCATTCCTCCTCCAGCGTCTGCTGCAACACTCAAGCAGTGGTGAGATGTCATCGCACCCGGTTATACTTGGGGAACCGTGCAGGATTCTTAGCAGGAATCTTGTGCGAATTCTGTGTATCAATAGCATCCGCTTCTTCAAGAAATGGATGCTACAAATCTCTTTTGGTACAAACAGCCCCTGCCTCAATATTCTGCTAAGGTAATTAATGTTTTTTTCCAACTTCTGTTATGATCGGTTCTTTCTCCTAGTCAATGTGATAATTGTGCTGCAGATGCATTATTAAAAGATACCCACCGAAACCCACCAATACATTAAATACTGTACACAGCGATCTAGATTTCACTTGAAGAGGGTTTGGGCCATTACCTGAAAAGCTGATGTGGTCTGGGTTACTTC
This sequence comes from Engystomops pustulosus, assembly GCA_019512145.1. Classification (NCBI taxonomy): domain Eukaryota; kingdom Metazoa; phylum Chordata; class Amphibia; order Anura; family Leptodactylidae; genus Engystomops; species Engystomops pustulosus. Next base: position 167,892,734 of record CM033644.1, read on the forward strand.
GCGGAATACTTGTCTTCAAGAATATCAACCAATACGTTTTGTCAACCTGGATATTAGGATCTTAAACAAATCATTGTGGTAGGACAAGGTAAAGCTACTTTTTGCACACTTACTGTATATAAATCTAAACAGGTAAGTGGGGAAATGAAAGGATGGCTCACCTTTCAACATAATTTTCTAAAAATCAGTGTGTGTATAGTAGTAGTAGTGCAGAGTATGTCATGTGACGGAATGTAGTAGCAGTGAATGAACGAGAGTGAAGGGATGGAAGTGGATAGAGTAAGTGTGTGAAGAATGAAATGTAGCAGGGCTCAGTGTGAGTGAATGAATGAATAAAGCAGAGATGCGGTGGTGTGTGCTTATATGTGAACAACAGGAAATTTGTATTGGTGTATAACATAGATTTCCTTTTTTTGTTATGAACAAATCTGGGGTGTGCCCTATATTACAACAAAAGACCACATATTATAAAGATTCTTGCATTTACAGTAATATTAATGATGAAATGTGCATTGAAAAGCTAGTGTCCATCTACGGCAAATTGGGAGACTTTTCGCCAGACAATGGGGGCAGATTTAGTACCAGTCCCTGCGCGATCCCTGTGGTGCTCCCCAAGAGAATGCAAAGCTGCCGCTATTCACTAGCAGGCTGAGCCCGATATCCTGCATCTCGCTTCCCCGATTAGGCTGCCGGAGTTACCTTCGTCTTGTGATGTATGTAAGTGCTTGGCTTGAACACAATTTAAATGTTTAAATCCGCGGCACTGTCCGAATCCGTCAGACGGAATCCCCCAATTCGCCGCATGGAAAGCTGGCACCGATGCGCCAAAATCTGATCGCATACGACACAATCTCCGGCGTGATCCCGGAAAAGTCGGGAAACCTGATGAAAATGCAGCCGTGGGACCCGGAGTTTAATAGGGCTCTCTCTTTTAATGTGATGGGGCTTTGACTGAAGTTTTGTCTAATCTTAATCTTTATTGCATATTGATAGTCTATGGTGACTGTTGGAATCATGGTAGCAATTTGTGTGTCATGTGCGACTCAAACAAACATTGGTTTGGGGGAAAATGGAATCTACCATCAGAAATACTGAAGGTAGATGACTACACTGACATGCATAGTTCTTAGGTCCTCTCCAGAACCGTCCTCTTTATGTGCTTCATCATATGTGCTCGTAGCCCCGCCGCTGTTCCAGCAGCATAAAACCAAAAGAGCCGCAGACCTTAAGAAGGATGTGAGGCATGCCACCCCTCTGAATGACTGCACATCGTTGCTCAGGCTCATTATATATATCTCTATATAAGTAATGTAGTGAGACATCATAAGAGCTGTTGATCATGAGCATAAGATGCTTATGATCTCCCACTGTGGATAAATTGTACTGTATGATATTGAATATTTCCTCCATCAGGGAGGGAGGAGACAAAAAGAAACTCTAGATAACATTTTTTCCTGAGCAGGTTATATAAAGTTTGTCTTACAATCAATCTAGTAACTTTATGAGTGATCCAGACACAGTTATGACTTTCTTTTGGATTGTAACCAACTAAAAAGAGGACCTGTAGAGTTTAATATCAATATATTGGAAGTCACACGCATAGAACTATGTTGCATGAACATATGGCCCCTATGGCCCAGACCCTGTCGCTTGAATTAAAGCGGAACACGCACTTTAACTTTGAATAAATTATGATCAATCTCCTGCGCAGTGTTTTACATATATCCAAAATTTCACATCATAATTTGGGGGAAGAGGAATTCAGAAAATTCCTTGTACAACCAACCCAAAAAACACTATTCACTCTTAAACAACATAGTGTAATAAGTGTCTTACTCTGGAGATTGCTAGATAAAGTGACCCATTTATTAATGTCTTTTGCCGATATTTCACTTTAACATAGTAAAATTTTAAGTGAATTGCCCCATGGCAAATAAAGGTGCATATCAGTCTACACAAAATGCAAACATTATGCTTACAGATTTTAAAAGCACATGAAAAGTACATGTATGTTTAGTTTTACCCCCCCCACCCCCAAATCACATAACAGACATCCCTACCCATGTTAAATAAAAAATAACATCCAAAAAGCAATTATTTTCCAGGTGACCTGGATATGTCTAAGTCCACAATGTGCAGAATTAAAGCCAAAGGAAAGCAGAATGTGCCTTGAGTAGAGATGTTGACTTTTTTGCCTGACTGCCATATGGTTACCGTATTATTGAGTGTATTCACATTTTATTCAGTAGTATATATCAGTTTTGCGATGGAAAGAAATTTCTGACTCTCAAACCGCAAGGGTATAATGGCTTGCTTCACCATTGTACTTAGCCTAATGTATAGCTGCAAAAAATTAAGAGATGACGCTATTAGAGAAAAGAGAAGTCTATAAGAATTGGAATCAGCTGCATTACGGGTTACTGAGCATACAGTACATTCTAGATATGGTTGCACACCAGAATAAACATATATAATTAAAAGACAGTGACAGTTCAAATCATTTTATTTGTCCTTTGTAGATGCAGTTATATACCAACAACACTTATTTATCATCTGTCATGGCAGAGCTTGTCATAAGATCACATCAGGAAACATCTTCCAATTCACCTTTTTACTTGTTTCAAACCCCAGAAAATTCCCACCCCCGTGCTATAGGGCGACCTGCGAACTGTGGTCTAGGACATGATCATAGAGAACTTAAGCGGGGTTTACTTTATTTCAATGTCCAATCTGGAGAGGGTTTCCTCTTTATACAGATAGCATTCCAGTTGAAATAGTCAGCTGTTAGGGCCTATGCAAAGTGGTTGAGCATCCAACTCATATTGTGTGTGGCTGGAATGTCTGGCCCCGGGTCCCTTCGAGTTGAAGTTCTGGTCGTTGTGCGTTCGGTCCGGACATTCAAGACAGTAACATAAAGGGATATCACTTTTCAGCTCATTCCAGTTACATTTCACTGTAGTCTACAGTGTTGGTTATCCATAGACAACCATGATTTCTTCAGGACTTCCATAGAGGGTTCAGTCTATATGCTTTTCAATGATAGGCTAAAATGCTGTGATATTATTGGGTTTTTTTTCGTAGTTAGTGACAGTTTTTCCCAAGGTTTGGAATGGATCCAAAATACATAGTGATGTAGTTCCCTTCACATTAGTGATAAGTTTCTTTAAACTCATGACAAAGATAATCATAAATTCATGCAGCATTTCTGAACCATATGGATTTAATAGCGTGCCGCTATTAATGATCATTCCTTTGCACCTCCATCCACTGATACTGATGTGGTTGGAACGTTTTCTCTAGCCCCAACCATCCCCAAGCAATCAATGGCATAAGTATTGTAACTCAACATGTTAGTTTCTTATAAATCAAGTGGGCAGTGCTTTGTGTCTGCCCTCAGCTCTGGACCACCCACTGACTGTAAGGGTGTGCTAATAACAAAAATAAAACTCCAAATCTAATGCCACCCAATTGCTAGGGAAAGGTAAAGGTGTGAGCAAAAAATCTCAATGTAGACTGGAAAGAGGTGCTTGCATTTTAGGGTGTAAAGAGTTGGAGGCAAGGGAACATGTCAGCAGAAAATCATCCTAAAAGTCAATACCTGTACTGTTAAGCAAGCTCCTCAGTATTGCCAGAATTAGATAAAGAAAATGATCTTGAAGTTATTTGCAAAAGATGAGTTTGTAACCTTAAGTAGTTTGAAATTAACTTACATATTAGAAACTTGCCCAAGCCGGATGATTGAAAGCTCTCTATGCATCAGGCAGGTGCCAGTGAAGAAGAACGGGACTTCAGCGCCAAGCTTTCTCCTCATGACCTATACCACTTAATTAGGTATCAATTTCCAGTTTATAGTTTGGATGATGCCACCAAGCTGAGCCATTAAACAGGAACATTATCGGTAGTGTTCTGCTTGAAAAGTGTTGGTAGTAATTGAGTAGGTAATTATCTGCGACAGGTTCCTATTGAAGTGGTGCGCGCCATTGTAATAATAATATTTATAAGGACTGGAAAACCCCAAGTCAGGACAAGACAACAGTTTCTGGAAAAGGCTGCAGCCGAGAAAATGCTTAGAAAGCGGAAGCAAGGAATCAGAAAAACATAGAGACGCAATAAACGGATAGAATGTGCTTAATTCCTAACATGCCTGCACAAAAAATCTAGCCAGCAACGACAGATGTGTTGTAAAAGTAAGAAGTTTATGTTAATGTCTTAAGCCTTTTTTCCCCCCAAAGCAGAACACAATACAATACACAAAAAACATCTGTACGGCAGTCGAATGGAGAATTGGAAAAAACAAGATAAAGCGAGACTGCCTCTGCTGGGAGAAAGAGGAGTGCAGGTCAATGTTCTCTTGTGTTTTACAAACAATATATAAGGCTTTATTGTACTTCACACAAACTTGATTGCCAAATAGCTTTGATTTTAACAGTAGCCACTAATGATCCAGAAGAATAACAACAAAAGCTTTGCAAGAACTAGTTAAGTTTACACTAAAAACACAAAAACAAAAGGAAATGTTTATTTTCCCTCCCTCTCGACAGTACGCTGCTCATGGGATGTTGTTTTTTTTTTTTTTGTTATTCGAAGGACTTTCGTTTCTTATAAAAGCAGATATTTATTTCAATCTTCGGCGTATTGGAACAACAACTCCTCCCTTCCTGCCGATGCCATTGCAGTCATCAATAAGTATGGGATTTCTGGAGAGGCAGGAAGGAGGGATGTTGAAAACACTGGAAAGAAAAACGGATATGGATCGTCACACCAGTAATAGCTGTCCACTTCCCTAGCAGGACAAATACATCGAGGATGAGTTATGGTCACCTGAGAGTAATGGGGCAACATCAGTGAAGTCATCAACAATACAGGACACAAGTGTTCATGGTCACTGACATCATCAGGGCGAAAAGGTTAACATAGGGAATTGTAATTTGGGACGGAGTTGAGCTCAGTTTTATAAGTTGGTGGACTATTGGGTAATAACATGGCCAGTTGTATAAGATGCTTACATGAATATTCTTATTATATTAAAATGGGTGGTTTGGGATCAGGAGTTTTTTAATATACGTCCAAGATGGGGTAAATAAATAAAACAAGGTGCTAGAGGGGGTAGTATAAGACATTTGATATATTAAACCCTTGTGGGACCTGTATGTTAAAACCATGATCCCTAACCACCCCTTTAAGTTATCCCCTAAATACTAGGGTGTAGTAGAGAAAAAACCGGTGATGGTGATTACTGGGACTGCCAGATATAGGCACGTGCTGGACCCCATTACCTCAGCATCTCATGAAAGGAATGGACATGCGATACAGGCATCGCAAGAGATTCAGTCTAGTGAGCAGTCAGAATTATGTGCATACTGTTCTCTTTGCCCTAAAAAAATGACCACTCGAGTAACAATTATCTTGGTCTCATCTAAACAGATATAACACATTGGCAGACAGAAAAATTAGACTCACAGAGCCAGGGGAGTTGCGCAGCAGAACCTCTAGTCTAGCATGGTTTTATCTCAGACACTCTAATAAAAACTCCCCAGTGTCCATCAAACTGCACATGAAACACCATGGGTTAATGTTCTGAGGGATCCCAATGGAGAATTTTGTATTACTTAAAGGAAACATACCACTTCTGACGGTAGGTATGAGATACAAACACCGGGCACCAGCTCAGGGTGAAGCTGGTTGCCTGCGCGGGCTTTCTAGTATCGTTAGTGTTAAAACCGCGGTATCGCGGTTTTAAACACTTTTGAAACTTTCTAGCAGAAACGCTCGGCGCTGCGCGCGATCGTGCGCGCGTCAAACCTGCGGCGTTTCCAATGTAGCGCGCGCGCACGATCGTGTGCACGAAGCGCCGAAAGCAGTTTCTGCTAGAAAGTTTCAAAAGTGTTAAAACCGCGATCTACCGCGGTTTTAACACTAACGAGACTGAAGCACGGCACCAGCTCACCCGAAGCTGGTGCCCGGTGTTTGGATCTCATACCTACCGTCAGAAGTGGTAGGTTTCCTTTAAGGGGTTGCCTTTTTCCTTTTACACAAATTCCCTATGCTAGATGCAACATGTTAATATAGAAAGCTGTGGTGGTTACTTGTGCCATACAGTGTATCAGAAGACAATAAAAAAAGGGTTCTCAACAAAAGTATATGGCCTAAGGAAACCATGTCACTCAGGAGCCATTTATCTGGGCCCCCATGGCCCCCACAGAGAAGTATTTTTATAATAAAACTGCCTTTTCAGAAAAAAAGAAAAGTTAAATGAAAGTCTACCTTTCTTATCGCAGAGCAGTGGCCGTGGCAGTGGCCAGTGAGAAGTGGTCCCACCCTCGGGAAATCGTCATGGGGTCTACGGTCAAATAGCAGGGATATGGGTTGTATTATTTGAATGGAGAGATTTGCCAAGGAGGGGGGGACCAGTTCTCCCTAGCCACTCCCATGGGACAATGCTCCCAGAGCGAAAGGAAACTCTCACCTAACTTTCCTTTATTAGAAAAAGACAGTTTTATTATAAAAACACTTTGGCACTGTGCACACTATTCTCTATAGGGACAGGGGGAGCCAGAACAAGGGTATCTAAATGACGGTTCCTTTTTAAAGTATTTGTCCCACAATCTTGGGGTTCCTCAAGAACTGGAATACAACACTGCTGTAAAACAGAGGTTCATTGAATAGACTGTTGTTAGTGCCAGCTATATGACACATATCTACAGACCTGAACGTTGCAATGTTACAGTAACTGTGTTATGCTCATTTCTTGGAGTACAACTGAGGAAAAAGTAAAGACGCTCCTGAACCACTCCAAATGAGGATTGAAGAGAATATACTATAAAACAGGATGTGCCGGCGGTGTTTCAGCTACACCCATTGCAAACAAATCCCCAAATTCAAAGCCACATCTACTTCTTAAAAGGATATTACACTTCTCACTATTAACAGGTTTAATAGAGCGTTTAGGAGAACTATTTAAAAAAAATTCATAGTTGCTGACAGATCCATACAATATTATTTTATGTCTTTGAGGGAGGGGTGCTCAATAAAAGATGGCAAAAATGAAAATTGGTCCCTGGGGTTTTTTCTCTCTTAGATTTTGAGCTTTTTTGGTGTATCTGCAAAGGAACAAAAAAAAAAAAAAACAAGAGAGACACACATCTTTCATATATCACCCTCCAAGGTAAATGAAAACAAGTCCAAAACCAAGGATAAACAAAATAATACCAACACAAATGTCCCCACTAAGATAATGACCACCGATATGTTCTCAGTGGCTCAGTAACGCTTCTCCTACTTTTTATTTGGTACCAACCCACTACAAGATTGATTGAGCTTAAAATTGCACAGTATGTAAGCAATGCCAATCACTGCCACCACCTGGATAGATGGATTGCGTTCATGTGCTCACATCTGCAGAACAACAACTAGAAAACTCCTCTCATTCTCAAGTGGCTTCTCCACTCGGACCCCGCTTTACAGGAGGTCTTTTGTTGTGCCTGTATGTAAACTCTAGAGAACGTGATCTTGAAATCCCAGGTGACCACCAGTTTCTGAGTTACAATAGCCAGTAGTGACATTGCATTAACCCCTTGAACACCAGTTTTTTTTTTAATTATTTTAAAGTTTGCCGTTTTTTAAACCTCCCCCATATCCTTCCACACGCCATATATTGTAGATATGTCTGCCTATAGAGCTGTATGAGGGCTTCTTATCTGTGGGACAAATTGTACTTTCTAGTGGCCACCATTTTACTATCCAGCGCCATGTCTGGGAATCCAAATATGGTGGAACTGCCAAAAAAAAATACAGTTGCGCTATTTTCTGATAGTTCAATAACTTTCACTAATATTTTGTGTATATATTTTTTAATTGTTCAATACTTAATTATTTTTTTTTAAAAAAACCTTGCAATAAAAAAAAAAGAGAGTAAAACCTGGGTGCCATATTTCTGACACCTGCAGCTTTTTAAACTTTAGCGTATAAGCTGGGGTAAGGGGTCACTGACTGACTGCCAGCTTTTATTTTCTAGTGAAAGTGAACATAAGGGAGGAGAAAACATTAATAACAGGAGGAGAAACCCATTAACCATGTTAAAAAATGCGATTGAACAGAGATCAGAAAAGGGTTAAAGCTCACTGCTCAAGCTGTGTAAAAAATATAGAAGGCCCTAAAAAAAACTTCTGCAAAGGGGATCTCCTCATTACACATTACGCATTTTTCATCATGACGTGTGCCCGTCTGCACCGTAAGCAAAGTGGACACACGTCAGGCCAGGGAGAGGAGGAGGGGGTGAATGCTGCTCACCCCGCCCCCCCCTCTATAGAGAAAACATGGCGCAGGCGCCGTATGCCGAGAAAGATAAGACATTTCTATCTTTCACGGCGCGGTACAGTATGGGCTTGGCCCCGCACAGTGTGAGCAATAGTGTTACCAACTCAATAGGCGACGCACGCCCATTTCCGGCCTATGGGGGGCGTTATATAGTTCCCCAAACAGTCATGTGAATGAGGGGCCTATGTGGTTTGTGTACGTTTCTTGCTCAACTTAGTCCCATATATTTTCGTAATTAATTCATTTATTAGAAAAAAGTTGAACCTTAATACAATATAAAGTGATCTGAAACTACAGTTAGGCGTACATTCACACTACATTATGGGGGAGTATATACGGGCCCCGATTATATACGTCCCCCATTACACTTTCTATGGCTCACGGCCCTGTACGGGAGTGGTACGGGTGCAGCACGGCGGAACCGTAGCCTGAGCTCGGAAACGGGAAAGAGAATAGGACATTAAGTATCGGGCCTGGCGCAATAATACATGGGAGAGGGGCGGGTAGCTGCGTCACCCCCCTCCGCTCGGGGGGTCGGATAGGCGAGGTCCGCAGTGGAATTTAGCTCTTAAAAGTTTTTCATGACAAAAGAGACTATACAAAGCTTGGCAAAATGCAGTGTGGGTATTTTCGTTAGTGTTTTAAACCGCGGTATCGCGGTTTAAAACACTAACGAAAATAAGCTCCGGCACCAGCTCACCCTGAGCTGGTGCCCGGTATTTCCATCAGAAACCTGCCACTACAAGTGGTAGGTTTCCTTTAATAACTGTTATTAGCTGTTTATTGTAGCCTAAGGCTAAAGTACCGTAAGTTACCAAAATCCAGATGTCCGTTTGTAACTAGGGGTCGTCTGTAAGTCGGGTGTTCTTAAGTAGGTGACCGCCTGTATTGCTTTCTCTATCTAAATACAACTCTATATATGTATGTGCATGTACAGTGCCAAAGGATATGTTCACAAAGTAGATTTAGCCACTTACTTCCTTGCCAGAATCCCTATTGAAATTGATGTAATCTGGGAGAATTCCACTGGAAATATAGGATATTCTGCCATGTGAACATACCAGTAAATAATATGTACCATATGGCCAAAACATTGTTAATTTTTAAAACATTTTTAAAACTTCCACATTAACTCAAAATGACCATTATAAATTATTTCCATGTTATGTGATGGTCATTTTGAAATATAGTATGTATAGTCTCGGGTAAATGTGTGCATCAGCAATGTTTTGCATACTGTAGCAAAGGATTTTTCACAGATTTATTTAAAAATGAATATGTAGTAATCTTGGTTCTGGTCTTTTATCTATGTAGTAACCTTGGTTCTTGTGCTATATCAATGTAGTAAGATTTTTGTACTATCGCCATAGTTATGTTATAGTTACCATGCAACAAGTTTTTTCATATTGCAGTTTTTTACCAAACTTGATATCATCTAAAAAGTACTGTACTCTAGTATAAGGTAGGAAAATAATGTGCATGGGGCAAGAGGGAGCCAACAAAATTTGCACCAAAATTCCTGGTGGCGGCCCTATCAATAATACAGGGGGTTATGGACAATGGCATAAGCTTGACACCTCCTATACAAGTGGAGCTTTCTCTTGAAAGTTACGAACAAATTTGGTATAGGGAATAAATTTATTAATTCCGTGAAATGTATGTATGATAGGCCGATGGCCAGAGTAGGGGAAAATACTTCAGATTTTTTTCAGTTATCTAGAGGGACCGGACTGTGTTGTCCTTTATTTCAAAAATAAGTATGAGTTTTCATGGTGACCCCAAACTTTTGAGCGGTAGTGTATTGCTGGAAAATGGTGTAGTAGAGAGCCCCTACTAAGAGTCAATGGTACAATTTGTCATTGCAACTAAGGCAGTATGAGAGGATGCATTATATGAGTAGTAAACAGTTGAGTAAGTGTGAGAGAAATTGGGCATGCTGGCATTAGCATCCATTTCCAATTTTTTTTTATCTCTCTCTGCTAGAGGTAAAAAGGGGTGGGGTTAGGGGTGGTGTAGCAGATATTTGGGATTTCTATATTCGTATATTGATTTAAAGAGTAACTGTAAAGGGTTTTTTTTTCCAGAAATCAATAGCTCTTGGGATGTAAAACAACTTTGCCTATTATCTTTGTTACCTTATTCAGTAGTTTCCTTGCTATCCCACTCAGATTACCTCAGTGCTGCAATGGCTGCTTCCTCTCCATGTGCTGACAAGCCCTATGATTCTGCACTTTGTTTACACTTTGTTTCTGGGTCTGTTTCATGGGAGGGGAGGAGATGCTGCTCCCTGCTGACAGAGAAGGAGGTCATGTGACAGTGTTTGAAGCAGAGCTGAATGTGTGAATGCAGATGTCTCCTGCACAGAATAGTGAGGTACAAGATCTCCCTGACCCCTATGAGTCCCTCCATCCCAGTCTGTGATTCTACAGAACTTTCTCTGTCTTATTCATCTCCTTATGCTGCTCTTCTCCCCCACCTTGTCATCGCCAGTATAAGCTCTATCCAGATAAGCTATTAACCTTTAGTTCTCACACAGGCTATAGACTGCATGTAACTGGTGTACTAATGATTTCTGCAAAGGAAAAGGATTGAGCTCACCATCCAAACACAATGCCTGGTGTGGAGGAATCGGCACGGGCCACCTCGCAGCTGAGTTATTTAACCTTCATTAGAGAGTATTATTCACGGTCCTGCCAGTATCCAATACACACTTCTTTATTTGATAAATCACAGATACAAGAGAGTTGGTAAGGTCTATGCGTTTCTAGCGGGTCAACCGCTCTTAATCATGATTGATACATAAAAGAAACATGACGAACGCAGCACATTTAAAATCCCCGCCGGGAGGGAGAAGCTCCGCCCCGAAGTTGCGTGTCACTTCCCGTTCGTTGATGAATATTCATGAGTGGGGAGTGTATTCCACGAAAGACAGGTAAGTCTCGTGCAACGAATAGACAAATGCAATATATAAGACAAATAACGATATCAATGAAAGGGGGAAATGGATACAAAAGTTGGAAAACAAATGTAGTAAATAATTTTGAGGAGAAAGGCGGTCCTGTGTCGGGAGGAGGGTAAGAAATAGTGCGTGCGGCAAATGAAAGCCGACGCAAGACGGTCCTTATGTGAACGACCCTGAATAAGCCCGTCACGGGGCAGCGCCCCCTCCAACAATTATCTGCAAGTAAACAGACAAAAGATTGGTAAAAAACAGATTTACAATAGTAAAATCAACATATTTATAAATGGAAACGTACAAGACAAGACATAGCACCTTAATTACAAGCATTTAAATATGTTGCAAATATGTTGCAGGTATACGTGATCAGTGCATTATTGTCTGTAAGTTTAAAGGGAGAGCAACAATGTTTACAGTACCACAGTCAGTTGAATGGCAACAACGGAGGCAAATTATCGGGTATGTAGATAATGATACATTATTTCTTTCTTTAAATTAAGACCTGACGGGGAGCGTGATTCCAAGCGGAAAAACCAAAAAACCTGTGAAAAATGTTTTGACGCGGCCGTCAGATTGCGCCCCTCAGGGCGTAGGATATTGTGTAAATGCTCCATGAATCGAATTTTAAATTTGCGCATTGTCTGGCCCACGTACATTAAGTTGCAGGATGTGCAATAAATCACATTACATTTTTGTGTTGAAGTTGTTGAAACCGCGTATAGGAAAGTTTCTATTCCTCTAATTGTTGGTGAAGTATTTTTTCTTGTTTTCCGCATATTTGCAAGTTGTGCAGCGTGTGGCCCCGCATTTGAAGAAACCTTCTGTGTTAAGCCATGATTTAGTGTGATCAGGTTTGGAACTGAACAAAGAGGGGGATAACATATTGCCCAATGTACATCCCCTGCGGGATACTATTTTGTATCCTTGGGACAGTATCGAATCTAAGATTGGGTCTGCTTGTAGGAGAGGAACATGTTTTTTTTATTATGTTAGAGATTTGTTTGAATTGTGGACTAAATTGTAGGACTGCTGTTGGAGAAGCTTTGGATTTTGTAATGGGAGGTGTGGAATTATTTTTAACCCATTGTTTTTTGTGTCCGGTTATCAGGTCTCTAAATTGTACATTTCTGTTTTGCTACAATTTCTTTTGCTCCTAGTCAGTTCTCCCACCAGTATGGATTTTATTGTGTGTCTGGGGGGTTGAGATGTGGCATGCAGAATGGTGTTACCTGCTGTTGGCTTCCTGAAGGTGGATGTAATAATTGGTTGATCAACTGTGCCTTCCAGGGCAAGATCCAAAAAAAGTGGTTCTACAATCGTGTGTGTTGAAGGTAAATTTTAAGTTGACATCATTGTTGTTGATATAATTGATGAACTCTGGTATGGCAGGCACATCTCCCGACCAGATGATCAGGATATCGTCGATGTACCTGCCATACCAGTGTATACTGTCCAGGAAAGGGTTGGTATGATTGTAAATGACATGCTCTTCCCACCAGGCCATAGTTAAATTTGCTAAGGAGGGGGAGAACTTAGTTCCCATGCATACTCCTTGTAGTTGCAGGTAAAAAGTATTATCAAAAATGAAATAATTGTGGGTTAGTAAGAAAGAGCAGACCTCCAATACATATTCCTTAAATTCACTAGTATAGTTGGAATATTTGTTTAAATGAAATTCTAGCGCTGTTAGGGCCACATTGTGTGGTATTGAAGGATACAATGACATGACGTCACAGGTAAGCCAATGGAAACCAGGTTTCCAAGTCACATCAATGAAGGAGGATAATACATCTCTAGAATCCAGATAACCTGATGTTCTAGTGACTAAGGGTTGTAAAACCTGATCCAACCAGCTGCATAGATGTTCATTGATTGAACCTATGCCCGAGACATTTGTTCAGCCAATGCCTTAGTGAAAATACCCAGAGAGACCCCTTTGGCTAGAGTCTTCCTGAGTTCCCCCTGAAACATAACTACTAATGATTTCTACCACTTATTACATGTTCCCTGCTTCTCCATGTGATGGAAGTTGCCAGGCTAGTCACCATATATATCCAGTATGTATTGTACATGTCCCTTGCTCCTCCAGGTGATGGAAGCTACCAGGTTGTCACCATACACATCCTGTATGTGCACTGTGCAGTGTTCAATGGATTTACTTGTGGTAAACTAAATGGATTTCATGCTAAATTACTATAAGAGAGAACACAAAGCATCATAGGATCTGAGGGTAAGCTAACTGGCCTCATCTTGAGGGGATAGACTGACAGATTAGTCTCCGCCCACTTCACCTCTGTTGATTTTTGTCAAACACTTTCAGAACAGAAAATGCCAGAACTTTGGAAAGAAAAGGATGAGCAGCACAAAGTAGGCATCATTCTGTATGTTTTAAAGTTGGAATCACATAAAATAATTTGGTAAAATCATTATAACTTTACAGTTACACTTTGAGTACTTCCTGCCCCTGGACATGTATTTACTGTATTTAACGGTGACAGCAGCACAGGAACCTGGCTGTATGCAATATTTGGGCTCCTGCAGTAATAGCTTAGCATGTCCATGGCGTCTATAGGGCTTCACTACCTTCCCGGAACAGGATCTGTCAGTGTGCGTGTCAGCCTGTGCATCTGCCCCTCGACAGCCGGGACCCTGCTTTAAAAGTCCAGATGGGAATGAGCTCAAATCCGGCCTGTTTAACCTGGTAATGCTGTCAATGCTGTGACCGTGGGAACTAGATACCTGCAGAGGGAGGGGGCTTGCGTGGTGCCATCTTCACTGCCACGCAGCACTTGCATAGGCTGACAGACAGCTACAGGGGCTGGACCGAGCAGGCACTTGCACTTGCTGATGACAGACCATTCATTAGGTCCCCAGAACTGTCATCGGCATGTCCCTGACAATGGCTGGACCGAGTAGCTGCCTTTCAGCCTCTGCATGATCACTAGATCATGAGCTAGTATTGTAAAAATAAAGAAGTACAAAAATTAAAAAATAAATAAATATTTTAAATAAAATTAATTAAAATGTCCCAAAAGTCCCTAACACATATAAAACAAATAATTTAAAAAAGTGGAAAAATGTTAAAAAACACAACATATCAGGTAGATCTATAGAAATTTTAAAAACGGTTATTCTTGGCGGTGAACCCCGTAACAGAAAAATGCACTCAAATGAAAACGTCAGCTTGTCCCGGAAAAAAAAATGACACCTTGGCCAACTCTCTGCTACTAAGTATGAAAAAGTTATTGGAAGTTATTGAAAAGTTATTGGAGTCAGAATATGGTAAAATTAATAATAATTTTTTGGTACTAAAAGTTTAAATTTTTTGTAAAATCTATTAACACCTAAATTTGGTATCCCTGTGATTGTAACAAACCAAAGAATATATTAGTGATGCCATTTGGAATATACAGTGAAAGGGGTAAAAACAGAACCCACAAGTGCCCCCCTCCCGTAGCCCAGTGCATAGAGTAACGGGGGGGGTGCATAAATTAAAATACGAGGTTCCCTGAGGCGCTCGGGTGATGTAGCCTAAGCACCCCAGGGTAATTAGCATAACTTTTATAACTCTATAATCACAGAATGGCAGAACGTTGTTCTTCAGTAAGCCGATAGCAGATGTCCTTTAAGGTGAAAATGAGCTAAGACACTGGGGCACATGTATCATAGATTTTCGGCTGCCACATTTTCAAGTTTCCTGAAGTTGGCCTACTTAATCATTGCAATGTATCTTAAGTTTTTCCCGTTGTGATACATGTGATGAGTTGCTTGTTTAGTGTCACTTTTGTGACTTTTTGTGGTGTGAGACTTTTTAGTCACAAATAATAGCTCCCAAAAGTAAGTCTTGGTTTAGCATGCTGTGTTTTGGGACTTATTAGGCACAAGAATGGGATAGTTTTAGAGCCCAAAAGTCTTACAAGTTGAACATCTGGGCTACAAAGATAAATACGGTACGCTGCACTAAATCCTTGAGGCAGCCAAATCTGGTACGCTGCTTGATTCAGCACCTGAAAAGTCTCAAACTGCAGAAAGTCTAAAAAAAAAGTTGCACATAAAAAGAGAAAGCAATAAAAGTGATACATGTCCCCCACTGTCTTATCTCCGGGAAACATGGTACCAACAAAGTCACTTGTATAACACCATTAGGGTTAGCTACAAGTTAAAGAAGTACATATTTTGGCACATTGGATCAACATGCCCCTGCTCTTTATATGCACTATACAGTGTAGAGTAAAAATCATGTAACCTTTATTCTATAGGTCATTTCAATTGCAATGACACCAAGTTTGTGGTTTAAAAAATGTATAGTTTACTATTTAGCATAATAAAACACTTTTAAAATATAATTGAGAAAGGCTGCACTCAAAACCCATAACTGTTTTATTTTAATTTTTACTCAGTGTAGCATTCAGAGGGTTTGTTTCTGGGATATGTTGATTACAGCAATGCTAAATATGTATTTGGGTATATATAGAAATATCTTAGGTTTTTATTGTTATCCTCTTTTCTCTTATCGATATTTTAACATGACAAAGAGTGAGAAGATATACAGTGTTACAGCATTTTTGAGAGGAATCAGTGGGCGAGGGAGACATAGGCCTCCACCACATAAGTATCGACATTAGGTAGAACTGTTGCTGGTCCCGATGTTAGCAACAGTGATAACTGCACCCTCCTCTGAAGCTATAAAGAACCAAAGGATCTACTGGTGAATCAGGTTCGAAAATATGGAGATTGAAGAGATGGAGTAGAAGATACAGTCTATTAGATCTTATTAATGCATCCTACATGGGAATTTTATAGATGAAGGATGGGCCCTAAAGATGACCACCTCCGGTTGGCCCTTTATGTGCCAATCTGACACTGGAATCAGTTAAAGTAGTTTTGGATGAACCTGCTAAGAGTTAAGAAAGAAAGCCAGGTACTTAAACATTTACAAGAATAGGTGTCCTACATGACATCATCTGCTTGGTCAAAGCCATAGAAATCATAAGTAGGTGCGGTTTCCTGAACTCGCTCAATTGAGATACCGAAAATACACAAGACACAAACAAGACAGGAAGACAAACACAGTTAAGAAAACATTGCATTCAAATCTTTCAATTGATTCCCATAGGAATCTTGTTGGTACGACAACCTGTGTGACCTTTGTTAACAGCTTCTGTGAGCAAACACAGCCTCCAGGTGTAAAAGATACCTGGCTGAGCAGACCAAAATAACACATTTTCACTAGGCGGGTACATGAGATACATCCGGGGAGTTGTAAAGAGATCAGATTGTTTTCCATTCTGTGCTGCTAGAAATGTCATTGAGAAAAAGAGGTGTGTGCCAGGGTTCATATCCTCCAACAACAAGCCTTGGCTGAGTAGCCAGTCTTTTACAAGTACACACATCACCATTTCCTGCATGGCAGAACAGATTAAACAGTAAGGAGAAGGTGCGGCATGGCAGAGGATGGGTCAATAAAGTGTAATATGTATTAAGCACAGCTAAGTAAAAGTGGTGGTTGTAAATGTAACATTATTAAACCTAAAAAAAAGTTTTGCATGTGTATTCTAATTTGCCACTTGACAAGAGCAAAACCTAATTAATATTATGCTGTAGTAGGTTATTCATGTTACAATAGGGGGATTTATCAGAAGTATATGAGAGCAGAACTGTTCTAGTTGCTCAACACAACCAATCAAAGCTCAGCTTTAATTTTTACACAGCTGTTTCCAAAAAATTAAAGCTGAGTCCTTATTGGTTTCCATGGGCAACTACTGGGTGGGCCATTTATATGGATACACCTAAATAAAATGGGAATGGCTGGAGATATTAACTTCCTGTTTGTGGAACATGAGTATATGAGTGGTGGAAAACCCTTCACGATGATTGTTAACAATGGTGGCCATTTTAAAGTCAGTCATTTTGGATCCAATTTTATTTTTTTCCAATGTGAAGAGGGTCATGTAACGCATCAAACTTATTGAGAATTACACTTGAAAAACAAAAGTGTGCTTGGATTTTACATAACTTTATTTTTTCATGAGTTATTTACAAGTTTATGACCATTTATAAAATGTGTTCAAAGTGCTGCCCGTTGGGTTGGATTGTCAATGCACCCCTCTTCTCCTACTCTTGACACACTGATAGTAACACCACAGAAGAAATGCCAGCACAGGCTCCCAATAACTGTTGTTTCAGGTGCTGCACATCTTGTATCTTCACAGCAAAGACAATTGCCTTTAGATGACCCCAAAGATAAAAGTCTAAGGGGCTCAGATCTGACCTTGGTGGCCATTCATCTGGCCCACGATGACAAATCCACTTTGCAAGAAACTGTTCATGTGGGATTGCTCGGACCTGACACCCATAATGTGGTGGCGCAATATCTTGCTGAAAAAACTCAGGGAACGTGACATCTTCAGTGAACAAAAAGAGAAACACATGTAACAATTTCAGATATCTAGTGGCATATCCCTGACTTTTATCTTTGGAACTATCTAAACCAGTGGTTCTCAACCTGTGGGTCGTGACGAACAAAACACAGGGGTCGCCTAAAGCCTTCAGAGCCACAATTTTATTGTGTTTTTACTGCAAATCGCATTGTTTGGGGTCACCGCAACATGAGTAACTGTATTGCGGGGTCACAGCATTACAAAGGTTGAGGACCACTGATCTAAACGCAATTGTCTATGCCGTGAAGATATGAAATGTGCAGCATCTAAAACAATGAATACTGGAACCCTGTGCTAGCATTTCTTCTGCAGTGTTGCTATCTGTGTGTCAAGAGTAGGAGAAGAGGGGAGCATTGACAATCCTATACAATGGGCAGCACTTGGAAAACATTTTATAAGTTGTCATAAACTTGTAAATATCTCATGAAATAATAAAGTTATGTTAAAACCAAGCACGCTGTTGTTTTTCAAAGTAATTCTCAATAACTTTGATGTGTTACATAACCCTCTTCCCATTGGAAAAAATAAAGTTGGATCCATAATGGCCGACTTCAAAATGCCCGCCATGGTCAATACCAATCTCTGTCCCTCACAGACCACATAGCAGGCAACCTACAGCCTAAGGCTACCTTCACATAACAAGGAAATGAGGACGTGTGTGTATTCTACAGCTAGCACACTTCTTCATTTGCTGCTATAGGCTTATGCACATAGCTGTGATTTTCACAGTTCTGTGCATGAGCCAACTGCCGGAGAGGCAAAAGATAGAGCCTGTCTTATGCAAGCAATGGTCCACAATACCCTATTTTGCATACTTATACCTCCCATTTACGTCATGTTCAGGTAGCCAAACATCAGTGATGATCAAATGACCTTCCCAGGCAGTTGCAGGACATGTGATGTGGACATGTGACCAGCTCAGAGAGCAGCCATCTCCGGTACTGAACGTAAAACACTCGGACAAGTCACGGGACTAATTAAAGGTCCAGTAGCATTTTAATTTTTCATTACAGTGTATGTCCACAACATTTTTTTGGTAAGACAAAGAACATTTTAAATAACAACTATAGATATTAGCTTATATTTTGATGTCCAATTTGAATATTAATTATACTTATTCCTGGAATACCCCCTAAGCCCCTACAGCAAATACTACAGAAAAACTATTTAAAACATCACCGGCCATATCTATTCTATGTGGAATAGGCCTTATTACTTCTCCTGGCAATGAGGCCAAGAAGTCATGGAGAGAACTGACTTTCTGACTCAGGATCCCACTAGCAGATCCTGCTCGTCACCCATGAAATCTATTGTTGCTTGGACTCTTCATTTAAGGTTCCTCTCAGGGACATGTTTGTAATATCTCTGGCGGCCTATCCAAATTCCATTCAATCAGCCCACTCAGGGTTTATATTTACGAATCTAATTTATATGTTCCCGAATTATGTATTGGTTATAAGCTATACCAGTTGGGAGATCTTTGGTGTGGATCATTCCATTCTTGATCCCAAAAGGTAGGCTTCTTATGAAGAGGTACAGCGCAACATGACTTTTGAACGCATATGATTTTTTAAATTCTTGTTGGATCACTCACCTATTATAGAGATTTTATTATTCAGAGGAAAATTCATTGTAATCCAGGATCAAACATGTGTTCCATCTGAAATAGCTTCATTTTGGCTTATCAAAGGCCAAAATTTCTTGGTAAGATCACAAGCTTTTAATCCTTTCCTTAGATCATTTCTGGCTTAAATTCCTGTCAATTCTGCCTTGGCTCGGGAAATCCAAGATAAGTTGATGGGGTACTTTGATTTTTATAACCCAATAGGTACTCTGGCAACTAATTGGGGTGCTCGACCATAGATTCAAGAAGGAATGACCTTTTCTGTTGGCAGAAAAGGAGTCTACAAACAACTCTCAGGTGATCCAGCACAAAAGTGACCTAAAACTTATCTAAGGTAAGGTATTGGAATATATCTAATATATAATGCTGAGTGTGTGTGAGTATGTATGTATGTATGTCTGCTAAAGGAATCGCATTTGCAATCATAGACTAGGTTTTGAGACAAAATTTTAGCCCTGCACTTTCCAAAATACACATATTAACCACCATTTACATGAACCATTGTCTGGTGCTGTTGCTATGGCAGTTAGAAGCTGAGTTGTGATTGGTTGCTATTTTGCCACAGGCCATTAACATGAGCTCTGAGCTGGTTACTATAGGCCAGTGATGGCTAACCTATGGCCCTGGTGCCAGAGGTGGCACTCGGAGCCCTTTCTGTGGGCACTCAGGCCATCACCAGAGATGACTCCAGGTACCTTCTTGCAGTCCCAGACAGCCCTGGGCTTGCTGTGCACAGAGCTATTTCAAAGGACTATTTTCTGCTTTATTGGTGACCTCAGAGTGCTGGTATCAATGAAAACTGTGACAGAGCATGGAGTATAAATCACAAATTAAATATCTGTGTTGGCACTTTGCGATAAATAAGTGGGTCTTTGTTGTAGTTTGGGCACTCGGTCTCTAAAAGGTTTGCAATCACTGCTATAGGCAATGAGTATAAGACAACTTATGCGTGAGGTAAGATGGATAGAGATACAAAGATAGGGGGAGATTTATCAGAAATGTCTGAGGTTTCTAGTTGCCTCTGGAAACCATTCAGACCTCAGCAGTAATTTTATACACAGCTGTGGGAAAAGAAACTTGAGCTCTGATTGGTTTCTGTGGGCAACTAGAACAGTTCTGTTCTCAGACACTTATGATAAATCCCCCCATAGACAAAGTGACTGTCAGAGTCAATCGGAGACAGTCAGAGACAGCCGGAGACAGACAGTGTCAGAGAAAAAGATGGTCAGAGACAGAGACAATCTAAGAAAGTCAGAGACAGAGACATTCAGAGAAACCCAGAGTCAGAAAGAAAGTTTTACAGTCCGTTGGATCGTCCGACGAAAACCCCCCCCCCCCCCCCCCGAAGTCTGTCGCATGAAAGCTGGTGCAGATGTGCCAAAATCTGATCGCGTGCGACACAATCTCCTTCTAAATACCTGTCAAAGCGGCGCAAATCCCAAAAACGTCGGGAAGACCAAAGGAAATGCGACCCGCGGACCCTTAGTAAATAAGCCCCTTTGTGTCAGGACGATACCCCATTTTCTGCAACATGACCTGTGTACGGTAAACTCTGTGCAACAGGAACAACTGGGATCTCTTATGGGCAATATTTAGGGACACCTTTGGCACGGTAGAGAGGATTTCCTTCCACATTTCCTCTGTAACACCCTCTATTTCAGATAACCATTTATCACATAGTATATCCAGAGAAATCAGATTCAAAAAGTCTAGAATATGACTGTATAATATTGACCACTAGCTGAGCCTTCGTGTTCCAGCAAGTTAACAATGACAGAAGTTTAAATCTCCAGAGAGTCATCCAGCTTTGAGCTTCTGACGCATGTCGTAGTTGGAGATACTTTTGTGTGTTTGTGGGAGAGCAAATTCGTCTTGTGACTGCTGGAACGACTTTAAAGTGCCATCGTGGTAAATCTGAGACATGTGGTTACCCCTTTCTGTTCCCACTCCTCAAAGCCCTCCAGCTGATACACCTCCCACTTATCTGGGTTATGCCACAATGGGGTGTGATTGGACAATAAGTTGACTCAATCAAGGCAGACACTAGGTAATTTACTTTATCTACCACCAGTTTTACTTGTGGTAGACTGTCACCAATGTAATGCTTGTAACCTTAGGGGTTAACTGGAGCAGTTTTTCTTATATTCCTTCTTTCTTATATTTTGGCACGTCTGTTTCACCGCAAAAACAACTTTATAGAATATGCAAATGAGCCAGAGGTGCTCAGGCCTAAGTCAGCCTAGCGCTTCCCCGCTCCGTTCCGCTAATAAATTATGCATGTCCCCTTCATAAAAATTAATCCTTTTAACCTGTGATGTCATCCGGCTGTCTGCAAATCTCGTGGTCTCCGGCAGGCTACACAAGGTGTAGAGCTACCGCACTTCTGCGAGATTTGCCAGGCGTCGTCACCAGCTGTCTGCAGCTTGGTTGTAGGCTCAAAGGATGATTTTTTTTTAAATCATCCTTTGCGCGAAAGTCATTAAAATCTATTCATTGCCCCCCCTAATTAATTATAACAATTATAACATCAACAGTTCCAGCCTTCAAATTAAACACAGTGCTTCCGGATGTATTATAGTACTATAAATAATGGGACCCTGTAGTTCATATATCCATACGGTGGCCCATATTAAAATAATAAAACCAGTTTTTGTACTCCAATTGCATCCTCCTCCCAGCTTCTGCTGCCAACTCAAGCAGTGTGATGATGTCATCGCACTCCTGTGTTATACTTGGGGAACCGTGCAGTGTCTCTTAGCAGGAATCTTGTGCGAATTCTTGTTATCAATAGCATCCGCTTCTTCAATAAATGGATGCTACAAATCTCTTTTTGTAGAAACAGCTCCTGCCTCAATATTCTGCTAAGGTAATTAATGTTTTTTTCCAACTTCTGTTCTGATCGGTTCTTTTCTCCTAGTCGATGTGATAATCGTGCTGCAGATGCATTGTTAAAAGATACCCACCAATACATTAAATACTGTACACAGCGATCTAGATTTCACTTGAAGAGGGTTTGGGCCATTACCTGAAAAGCTCATGTCTGGGTTACTTCGGGAATACTTTGTCTTCAAGAATTATCAACAAATACTTTAGTCAACCTGGATATTAGGAACTTAAACACTCATTGTGGTAGGAAAGGTAAAGCTACTTTTTGCACACTTACTGTATATAAATCTAAAACAGGTAAGTGGCGTGATAATGAAAGGATGCCTCACCTTTCAACAAAATTTTCTAAAAATCAGTGTGTCTATAGTAGTAGTAGTGCAGAGTATGTTCATGTGAGTGAATGTATGTAGCAGTCCTGAGCGAGTGAATGGATGGATGTGGCAGTACTGTGTGTGAATGAATAAATGTAGCAGGGCTCAGTGGGAGTGAATGAATGAATAAAGCAGAGCTGCCTGTTGTGTGCTTATATGTGACCAACAGGAAATTTGTATTTGGTGTATAATATAGATTTCCTTTTTTTGTATGACCAAATCTGGGGTGTGCCTTATATTAACAAAAAGACACTATATTATAAAGATTCTTGCATTAACCAGTAATATTAATGGTGAAATGTGCATTGAAAAGTTAGTGTCCATCTACGGCAAATTGGGATGACTTTTTCGCCAGACAATGGGGCAGATTTAGTTACCAGTCCCTGCGCGATCCCTGTGGTGCTTCCCCAACGAGAATGCAAAGCTGCCGCTATTCACTACCCGGCTGAGCCCGACATCCTGCATCTGTCGCTTCCCTGATTAGGTCTGCCGGAGTTCACCTTCTTCTTCCCGATTTATGTAAGTGCTTGGCTTGCAACACAATTTAAATGTTAAATCCCGCGGTCTGTCCGAATCCGTCAGACGGAATCCCCCAATTCTGCCGCATGAAAGCTGGCACCGATGCGCCAAAATCTGATCGCATGCGACACAATCTCCGGCGTGATCCCGGAAAAGTCGGGAAACCTGACGAAAATGCAGCCGTGGGGACCCGTAGTTTAATAGGGCTCTCTCTTTTATATGTGATGGGGCTTTTGACTGAAGTTCTTGTCTAATCTTAATGTTTATTGCATATAGATAGTCTCTGGACTGTTGAATCATGGTAGCAATTTGTGTGTCATGTGCGACTCAACAAACATTGGTTTGGGAAAATGGAATCTACCATCAGAAATACTGAAGGTAGATGACTTACACTGACATGCATAGCTCTTTAGGTCCTCTCCAGAACCGTCCTCTTTATGTGCTTCATCATATGTGCTCGTAGCCCCGCCGCTGTTCCAGCAGCATAAAACCAAAAGAGCCGCAGACCTTAAGAAGGATGTGAGGCATGCCACCCCCTCTGAATGACTGCACATCGGTGCCTCAGGCTCATTATATATATTCTATATGTAATGTAACTGAGACATCATAAGAGCCTGTCTGATCATGAGCATAAGCTGTTATGATCTCCCACTGTGGATAACTTGTACTGTATGATATTGAATAGTTCCTCATCAGGGGAGGAGACAAAAAGAAACTCTAGATAACATTTTTTCCTTGAGCAGGTTATATAAAGTTTGTCTTACAATCAATCTAGTAACTTTATTGAGTGATCCAGCACAGTTATGACTTTCTTTTTGGATTGTACATCCAACTAAAAAGAGGACCTGTAGAGTTTTAATATCAATATATTGGAAGTCACACGCATAGAAATTATGTTGCATGACTTTCAAGTGTAGCCCATATGGCCCAGACCCTGTCGCTTGAATTAAAGCGGAACACGCACTTTAACCTTGAATAAATTATGATCAATCTCCTGCGCAGTGTTTTACATATATCCATCAGAAAATTCCTTGTACAACCAACCCCACAACATGTTCACTCTTAAACACATAGTAATAAGTGTACTCTGAGAATTGCTAGATAAGTGACATTTATTAATGTTCTGCTATATTTACACTTTTAACATAGTAAAATTTTAAAGTGAATTGCCCCATGGCAAATAAAGGTGCATATCAGTCTACACAAAATGCAACATTTTGCTTACAGATTTTAAAAGCACATGAAAGTACATGTATGTTATGTTTTACCCCCCCCCCCCCAAATCCATAACAGACATCCCTACCCATGTTAAATAAAAAATACATCCAGCTACTTATTTTCCAGGTGACCAGGCTATGTCAAGTCCCAATGTGCAGAATAAAGCCAAGGACAGCAGAATGTGCCTTGAGTAGAGATGTTGACTTTTTTGCCGACTGCCATATGGTACCGTATTATTTGGTGTATTCACATTTATTCAGTAGTCTATATCAATTTCTTGGATGGAAAGAAAATTCTAACTAAACCGCAAGGTAATGGCTTTGCTTCACCATTTGTTACTTAACCTAATGTATAGGCTGCAAAAAATTCAGAGAATGACGCTATTAAGAGAAATACCAAGTCTATAAGAATTGGAATCAGCTTGCATTACGGTACTGACATACAGTACATTCTAGATATTGGTTCACACCAGAAAAATACATATATAATTAAAAAGACAGTGACATTTGCATCATCTACTTTATTTGTCCTTTGTAGATGAAGTTAAAACCAACCACTAATTTATCATCTGTCATGGAGACTTGTCATAAGATCACATCACAAACATCTTCCAATTCACCTTTTTACTTGATCAAACCCCAGAAATTCCACCCCCTGCTATAGGCGACCTGCCAACTTGTGTCTATGACATATCATAAGAGAACTTTAAGCTGGGTTTCTTTATTCAATGTCCAATCTGGAGAGGGTTTCCTCTTATACAGATAGCATTCCAGTTGAAATAGTCAAGCTGTTAGGCCTATTGCCCACAAGTGAGTTTGATGCATCCAACTCATATTGTGTGCTGGCTGGAACGTCTGGCCCGGGTGCCCTTCTGAGTTGAGTTCTGGTTGCTGAGCGTTCGGGCCGGACATTCAAGACAGTACATAAAGGGATATCACTTTTCAGCTCATCCAGTTACATTTCACTGTATGTCTACAGTGTTTGGTATCTCATAGACAACCATGATTTCTTCAGGATTTCCATGCAGTGGTTGTCTATATGCTTTTCAATAATAGGCTAAAATGCTGATATTATTGGGTTTTTTTCAAGCATTTTTTCCCCCAAGGTTTGGAATGGATCCAAAATACAATAGTTATGTTAGTTCCCTTAACATTAGTGATAAGTTTCTTTAATTCATGACAAAGATAATCATGAATTCATGCAGCATTTCTGAACCCATCATGGATTTAATAGCGTCCGCTATTAATGATCATCCTTTGCCACCTCCATCCTCTGATACTGATGTGGTTGGAACGTTTTCTCTAGCCCCAACCATCCCCAAGCAATCAATGGCATAAGTATTGTCACTCAACATGTTAGTTTCTTTATAATCAAGTGGGCAGTGCTTTGTTGTCTGCCTCAGCTCTGGACCGCCCATCTGACTGTAAGGGTGCTAACTAACAAAATGAACTCCAAATCTAATGCCACCAATTGCTAGGGAAAGGTAAAGGTGTCAGAAAAAATCTCAATGTACTGGAAAGATTGCTCGCATTTTAGGGTGTAAAGAGTTGGAGGCAAAGGGAACATGTCAGCAGAAATCATCCTAATAAGTCACTACCTGTACTTTAATCAAGCTCATCAGTATTGCAGATAATTTCCCAGAAAATGATCTGTGAAGTTATTTGCAAATGAGTTTGTAACTTAAGTAGTTTGAAACTTACACTTACATATTAGAACTTTCCCAAGCCCTGTGATTGAAAGCTCTCTTATGCATCAGGCAGGTGCCAGTGAGAAGAACTGGACTTCAGCGCCAAATTTTCCTCCTCCATGACCTCATACCACTAATTTAGTTTATAGTTTGGATGATGCCACCAAGCTGAGCCTTAAAAGGAACATTATCTGGTAGGTGATGTTCTGCTTGAAAAGTGTTGGTAGTAATTGAGTAGGTAATTATCTGCTGACAGGTTCCCTATGAAGTGATGCCGCCATTTGTAATAATAATATTTATAAGACTGAATCCTCTCAATGTCATTTTTGACACGACAACTAGTTTCTTAAAAGGCTGCAGCCCTATGAATAATGCTTTAGTAAAGCGAAGCAATTTAATCAGAATACTTACATAGAGATCTGCATATATAACTGATAGAATGTCTTAATTCCTAACATCCTTCATTTTCAAAATAATCTAGCATAATCTAGAGATTGTGTTGTAAAAGTAAGACGTTTATGTTAATGTCTAAAGCCTTTTTTCCCCCCCAAAAGCAGAACACAATACAATACACAAAAACATCTGTACGGCAGTCGAATGGAGAATATGGAAAAACAAGATAAAGCGAGACTGCCCTCTGCTGGCAGAAGGAGTGCAGGTCAATGTTCTCTTTGTGTTTTACAAACAATATATAAGGCTTTATTAGTACTTCACAAACTTGATTGCAATAGCTTTGATTTTAACAGTAGCCACTAATGATTCCAGAAGAATAACAACAAAATTCTGCAAGAACTAGTTAAAGTTTACACCTAAAAACAAACAAAAGGAAATGTTTATTTTCTCCTCCCTCTTCGACAGTTACGCTGCTCATGGATGTTGTTTTTTTTTTTTAGTTATTTCGAAGGACTTTTCGTTTCTTTATAAAGCAGATATTTATTTCACTCTTCGGTGTATGGAACAACTCCTCCCTTCCTGCCGATGCCATTGCCGTCCATCAATAAGTATGGGATTTCTGGAGAGGCAGGAAGGAGGGGATGAAAACACTGGAAAGAAAAACGGATATGGATAGTCACACCAGTAATAGCGTCCACTTCCCTAGAGCAGGACAAATACATCAGGATGAATGTTATGCGTCACCTGGAGTAATGGGGGACATCAGTGAAGTCACTCAACACTACAGGACACAATGTTCATGTCACTGCACATCTACAGGGCGAAAAGGTTAACATGTACTTTTCATATTTTGTGACGGAGTTGAGCTCAGTTTATAATGTGGACTATTGGGTAATAACATGGCCAGTTGTATAAGATGCTTACATGAATATTCTTATTATATTAAAATGGTGGTTTGGGATCAGGAGTTTTTTTAATATACGTCCCAGATGGGGTAAATAAATAACAAAGGTGCTAGAGGGGTTAGTATAAGACATTTGATATATTTAAACCCTTGTGGGACCTGTATGTTAAAATCCATGATCCCTAACCACCCCTTTAAGTTATCCCCTAAATACAGGATAGAGAAAAACCTGGTGATGGTGACTACTGGGACTGCCAGATATAGGCACGTGCTGGACTCCATTACCTCCAGCAGTCTCATAGAAAGGAATGGACTGCCGATACAGGCATCGCCAAGAGATTCAGTTCTAGTGAGCAGTCAGAATTATGTGCAGTACTGTTCTCTTTGCCCTAAAAAATTGACAACTAGATGTAACAATTATCTTGGTCTCATCTAAACAGAATAACATTGGCAGACAGGATTAGCACATCACAGAGCCAGGAGTGTCTGTAAGTAGAACTGTTCTAGTCGCCCAAGGAAACTAGCATGGTTTTATCTCAGACACTTCTAATAAAACTCCCCACGTGTCCAATCCAACTGCAATGAACACCATGGGTTAATGTTCTGAGGGATCCCATGGAGAATTTTGTATTACTTAAGGGGTTGCCTTTCTCCTTTTACACATATTCCCTATGCTAGATGCATATGTTAATATAGAAGCTGTTGGTTACTTGTGCCATGCAGTGTATCAGAAGACAATAAAAAAGGGTTCTCAACAAAAGTATATGGCTTAAAGGAAACCTGTCATCGGGAGCCATTTATCTGGCTGCCCCATGCCCCCACAGAGAAGTATTTTTATAATAAAACTGCCTTTTTCAGAAAAAAAGAAAAGTTAAATGAAAGTCTACCTTCTTTCTCTGCAGAGCAGTGTCCCGTGGCCGTGGCCAGTGAGAAGTGGTCCCACCCTCGGGAAATCGTCATGGGTCTACGTCAAATAGCAGGGATATGGGTGTATTATTTGAATGGAGAGATTTGCCAAGGAGGGGGGGACCAGTTCTCCCTAGCCACTCCCATAGGACACTGCTCTCCAGAGCGAAAGGTAAACTCTCACCTAACTTTTCCTTTTATTAGAAAAAGACAGTTTTATTATAAAAACACTTTGGCACTGTGCACACTATTCTCTATAGGGACATGGGGGAGCCAGAACAAGGGCTCCTAATGACAGGTTCCTTTTAAAGTATTTGTCCCACAATCTTGGGGTTCCTCAAGAACTGGAATACAACACTGCTGTAAACAGAGGTTCATTGAAATCAGACTAGTTGTTAGTGCCAGCCATATGACATATATCTACAGACCCTGACACGTTGCATGTTACAGTAACTTGTTATGCTCATTTCTTGGAGTGCAACTGAGAAAAAGTAAAGACGCTCCTGAAACCACTCCAAATGAGGATTAAGAGAATATACTATAACAACAGGATGTACCGGCGTGTTTCAGCTACACCCATTGCAAACAAATCCCCAAATTCAAGCACGCATCTACTTCTTAAAAGGATATTACAATTCTCACATTAACAGGTTTTAATTAGAGCGTTTAGGAGAACTATTTAAAAAAAATTCATTGTTGCTGACAGATCCATAAAATATTATTTTTATGTTCTTCTGAGGGAGGGGTGCTCAATAAAAGATGGCAAAAATGAAAATGTTCCGACTAAAGATAAATGACCACCGATATGTTCTCATTAGCTCAGTAACGTCTCCTACTTTTTATTTGGTACCACCCACTACAATGATTTAGATTAAAATTGCACAATACTGTGTGTAGCAATAGATAGACAACATTTTTTCATGCCAATCCTGCACCACCTGGATAGATGTGCTAACATCTGCAGACAACACTAGAAAACTCCTCTCATTCTCAAGGTGGCTTCTCCCCTTGGACCCGCTTCTTACAGGAGGTCTTTGTTGTGCCTTGCATGTAAACTCTGGAGACCGCTGATCTTGAAAATCCCAGGTGACCACCAGTTTCTGAGTTACAACAGCCAGTAGCTGACATTTACATTAACCCCTTGAACATCATTTTTTTTTTTTTTTATTTATTTTAAAGTTGCAGTGTCAAGGTGTCATTCTTGCACTGCCTAGCTTTTCTTTTCTAGCTGAAAGTGAACGTAAGAGGAGGAGAAAACATTAAACCATGTTAAAAAATGCGCATTGAACAGATATCAGAAAAGGGTTAAAGCTCACTGCTCAGAGCTGTGTAAAAAAATATTGAAGGCCCATAAAAAAAACTTCTGCAAAGGGGATCTTCCTCATTACACATTACGCATTCACATTGACGTGTGCCCGCCGCACCGTAGCAAAGCGGACACACGTCAGTGCCGGGGAGAGGAGGAGGTGGGAGGTGAATGCTGCTCACCCCGCCCTCCTCCATAGAGAAACATGGCGCACGGCGCCGTATGCCGAGAAAAGATAGGACATGTCCTATCTTTTCACGGCTACGGTACAGTATGGTGCCGCACGTGTGATGCACTGTACCACTCCATACGGCGCCGCACGCCCATTTCCGGCCTATGGGGGGCGTATATACGTCCCCAAACAGTCATGTGAATGAGACCTATGTGGTACGTTTCTTTGCCAACTTAGCCAAATTTCTAATTACTTTATATTAGAAAAAAGTTGAACTTAATACAATATTAAAAGTGATCTGAAACTACAGTTAGGCTACATTCACACTACAGTATGGGGGACGTATATACGGCCGATATATACGTCCCCCATACACTTCTATGGGCTCACGGCCCTGTACGGGAGTGGTACGGTGCAGCACACGTGCGGCACCGTACCGCTCTGTAGCCCGGGGAAAGATAGGACATTATTACGTATTACGGCGCCGTGCGCCATTAATTCCTATGGAGAGGGGCGGGGGTAAGCTGCGCTCACCTCCTCCTCCTCTCCCCGCGCTGCCGTGTGCCCGTCGTACTACGGTGCGGCGGGCTCACAGCAGTGTGAATTTAGCCTTACTCTTTAAAAGCTTTTCTAGCTCATGTACACAATGAGCCATCCTTATCTTATCACTAAAGTTTCTGCAAAATCTGCAGCTTGGGCCTGGCATAACATCAAGCATCACACTCAGTACATACAGTTATAGTTCCTGGTCTTTACACAAACCACAAACCCAACAGCTTGAAGCTCTGTACTCCATACTATACTGAGCTCAAACAGCTAATTGGTGCTGAAGATAGGCAGGCCAGCAATAACAAAATCCAAGACCCATTAAACCTGCCAGTGTCTGCGTGTACTAAATGCAGGAGCTGTATTTCATAATACATGTGCTATATATTTTTTTTAGAAATCTACTACTGGATGACAAATGTCATGCTGGTATCTTACCTTTAATAAATAAAAAGAACCCTAGTTCTTGGAAGGGTTGAAAAGTTTTCTGGCATCTTCCGAACCTTTGCGTAATTAATGAAGCCTCTAAGAAACAAGAGGAATCCTGAAAAAAAATTGTAAGCATGTGAGATATGACTGTCACTGGGATTAGATTTATACCTGTCCTCTGGTCAGAAACCAGTAAATCAGAAGCATATGATTTGCTGATAAGATTTAGAGTCCCAAATCTGGCGACCCCAGTGCTTTCTGTGGCTAGGGTCTTCAGATATTTACAGTCTTATTATTCCAGAGACAGGTCATCTATATTCGCAACTAAATGACTTAAGAACATGACCAAGGAGGGGACTGGATTCACTTAATTGTGGCCAAAACCTGGTGAAGTGTAACCTTTATGGCCCCAGCAATACTTTATCCTATTGTTATACCTAAGAAACATCAGATCATATGGAGATAGTTATTTGAATTACCTATTATGGGCGAAATTTACTATTTAGACTTGTTGTAGTTGTGCTGATCAAGTTCAACTATGAAATGATATCTGCAGTTGCATGCAACTCTGTGTACTCATTCCAACTGCTGAAGAAGTGATACATAGAGACCCAGGAAAGGCGATGACAATCGGATTAGCAGGGGTCTGACCTTTAGGACCTGTTCCAGTTCCTCTTAATTGAGAAAAACAGTGCTGGGTGTCGGAATTGTAGGTAGATTAAGAGGTAATGCACCAGGTCCAGCTACAATCCCAGAATATAAATGAATTTTAGACAGTTCTGTTGCAACTAAAAACACACACTAAGGTACGGTTACACAGATCTCCAGAGCTGCTACCCAGCATTAACTGCAGTTTTTTATGCTCAAAACTGCTGAAAGATTCCCAAGATTTATTTGGGCTAACCCCTTTCAGAGGCCAGGCACTAACTTACTGAGTAGCTAACTATGGGAGACACTAAAGAGATGACATTCTTCATGTAGAAGAGCCAAGTAAATGGCAAAAAAACAATTTCATCCCATTTAACTCCCTTCTCTGTGTCGCTCTGATACTGGATTCTAAATGACAGCAATTGTCCCACAACCTAGTACAACCATAAGTACGCTCAGCACAGTTTTTTTCTGGAAATATTATTGCCACAATTTAATACTGGAGCTAAATATTATTATTAATCAATTACTTACCCAAAACCAGGAACACCCACCAGAGCCAGTACTGACCATCAAAATATCCAGGGAAGTAGGTAGAAAACTATGCAGAAATATACAAGCAGCATGTTACCATGTGAAGGATGAGAAGAACATATTATTCCAAAAAGGAAATGGATGCTAGTCTGGAAATCTGTATGTGTCATCACATACTCCATGTAATGGTATACACTTGTACACCAGCTATGTACATCTTCCCCCGCAGAGGTCAGTCATGACCATCATATTCGCTGTGTACAAAGGAGAGCAGTGTGCTGTAAATGTGGGGCAGTAGAAGAAACTGTGAGGGAGACGGGCTTTTGCTCCAAAAGAGATGGTGCAGGTCTGTAATGGTGCAGGTCACCATTTTTGGGACAATTATGGACATGTCTTTTTGCACCAAAAATGGCACATCTCAGAGTTCAAATAAACCGCCCCCCATACAGCACAGAAAATCTCTCACATTTTCTTAGACTTTTTTTTTCTGGCGTACATGCCCTGATAAATCTCCCTTATTGGCGATCTGTGCATGCGCTGCCAGAAAAGAGAGTCATGGCTCTTCTACTAAGGATAAGACTAGGATACTACATATACGGCCAACACATTAAGTTCACTGCTTTAACCCTGTAAACACCCTTGTCATTTCTGTTTTGCAAGCTTATGGGTACATAATGATAGCTTGGGGGCAGAAACCTCTAGGAGTGTGAAGTGGATGTGCTACTGACTATAATGTAAAATGTATAAGAGGATGGGCCCCCAGAAGAAGCCGCTGACATAACAAATGTTGGGGTACCAGTGTCCTTGAGCTATAAGGTTGTCATGCTGTCTATTGGTTTTAGCATAATTAACTACCATGGAGATTTATATGTGAATGATTTCATATAGTAGAGTGTCTCTATGACACGACTCAAGGTTCATAGTATCATAGTAGATAAGCTTAGAAATAGACACAGGTCCATCAAGTCCAGGTTGTATTATTAAACATCATTACAACAAAAAAAAGTATAATCTGTCATTCTCTGCATATGTGGCTGTGCCAATGAACTGTAAAATCCTGGCTGATGTAGTCTTGTGTCCGTTACCTATTTGTAACGTCAGTGACATATAGCGCTTACAGACCATGATGCGCTGGTCTCAATAAAACTTACTCGGACAATTAAGATCCATTTAATCAGGGAGAGGCCAAATCCAGAAATGGCCCCGTATCTTCCAGCTGCTGAAGTAGTCAGGCAGAAGGAGAGGAAGAATCCAATCCAGTTAAACAGGAATGCCACTATTCAAAGGAAAATATATATACTGGTTACATCACATTCCCTTTAAATTTATAAATTTCTCAGCATAAAGCATTTCTATTTATTAAATTATTTTCATTCTGTTCCCTTATACAGGCGGTCCCCTACTTAAGGACACCCGACTTACAGACAACCCATAGTTACAGACAGACCCCTCTGACCTCTGCTGAAGCTCTCTGAATGCTTTACTATAATCCCAGGCTGCAATAATCAGCTGTAAAGTGTCTGTAATGAAGCTTTATAGATAATCCTTGGTCCCATTACAGCAAAAAATGTTTAAGCTACAATTGTCACTGGGGCCAAATTTTATTTTGTCTGGATCGACAATTATAAAATATACAGTCTCGACTTACATACAAATTCAACTTAAGAACAAACCTCCGGACCCTATCTTGTACGTAACCCAGGGACTGCCTGGACCTCTTGTGTCACCCCCTTCTTCCTCATAGACAGTAAGCTCTTGAGAGCAGGGACCTCACTTCTGTTGTATCATATGGCTTTCATTGCTACCATTTTGAGGACTGTATGACATTTTGATCACTTTTTAGTACATTTTTTATGTCATGTAAAAAGGTGTTGGAGGTCACTGTCGCCAATAACCGTTTTTATATTTTGATAGATTGGCCATATTGGGACGCGACGATACCTAATGTGTTTAGAATTAATTTTTTACATTTTTTAACCTTTTTTTTTCTTTGTTTTTCACTATTTCTTAGAACCTCTGGGGTACATTAACCCTAGATGGTCAGATTGTTCCTACCATATACCGCAATACTACTGTATTGAAGTATATGGCGTTTTTGCATATGATTCATTACAATGAGCCACCGGCTCATTGTAACGAATCTCCTGGTGAAGACCTGGGGCTGTCATGGCAACCGATCGCTGCCCCGATGACATTTGGGGGAGCGTCGATCTGAAGAAACATGGCGGCGCCGCCACGTTTTAAGTGCCGTTGGCGGCAGAGAAGAGGTTAGCAATATGCAGCAAAGCCCATCACTGTACGAAGGCGGCTCAGCCCGTGAACCCTCTTCATACACCCTTAATAGATCTGCGGTGGATATATCCGTCGCAGAGCGTGAAGGGGTTAAAGTGCCACAAAATTTGATGGCGCTATGTAAATAAAGATCATTATTATTAATATTAAATGGAACCTGTTACCAGATTTTATTCCATTCAATTACCAGCACCCTCCAGTGCAGTATAAAATGCCTTTTCTAGAATTTCTTGGGTTTTTTTGTTTTTTTAAATCACACACCTGTTTACCTTTAAAAAAAGTCATATGAAAATGAGAGAAGAGTCATATTTTACGAGGGGTGAGTCAAGTTAAGAGGTGGCAGCAGGAGTTTCACTTTAGATGCTACCTAGAAACATGCTGGTGATAGTTATAATCATGTTTCAGGCTTGTGGTTCTGTTATCTACAGATAACAGGCAGTTAAAGACATAGATGGAAAAAAAGAGGCAGAAATTGGATTTTTAAAGCATCTTTTGCACTCTCCCCCTGACTCAATGAAAAGCACCACACCAACCCTTAGGCTTTGTCTTTCGCATCCCACTTGAATAGGTACAATAGAATAGTTTCTGACCTGTGTTTAACTAAACCTTCCAACCAATATACTTACTAAAAAAGGTGAGCATGAAAATTCCATCATTTCCTATCCTGAGCTGATCTGCATCATCAAAATCATCCCGCGCCACAAAGTCATCATCCTGAGACAAAACAGACACTATTTACAACATAATTCAAAGCAGAAGCCTGTCAAGAAAAAAATGTTGCAATAAAATGTAAAAGATTGTGAAATCTTGACCCAAGTTGCATTAAATGTATGAAAGTGGTGCACGTGGTACATAGACATTGTACTCACCAATTACCGTACCCCTCACTGAAAAAT
Organism: Engystomops pustulosus; assembly: GCA_019512145.1. Taxonomy (NCBI): domain Eukaryota; kingdom Metazoa; phylum Chordata; class Amphibia; order Anura; family Leptodactylidae; genus Engystomops; species Engystomops pustulosus. The sequence continues at coordinate 167,927,780 of CM033644.1, forward strand.
CAAGATCCATAAAATCATAACATCCCCTGTATGGTAAACATAAAGCTATAAACACAATATACTTGGGTCTACATTAGAGGGCGCTGTCTCGTTTTTATTCCCTATTTAGCTGTATATCAAACAGCAGAAATTACCTGAGAAAGGGTCCTGTAGCTTTGGGTGCAGTTGCTATTAGTTACATTGTCAATGTCATGAGAAGAATCGTTGAATAATTGGAGGTGTTTTATAATGAAACGTTGCGATCACCAGACATAGCTCTCACAAGTACAAGTTCTGATTGGTGCCCCCGCAGTTACCTCACAGTAGGGTTCATTCACATGGACGTATGGGGGGCGTATGTACGGACGCAAGCTTGTGGCCCTAAATATGTACCCCATAGACAGCAATAGGCACACGAAGCGATACCATTCCGTACACGGGGAAAAGATAGGATATGTCCTGTCTTTCCCTTTGTGCACGGCCGTACGTTGTGCATCTCTATGGAGAGGGAAGGGGTGCCGAATGTGTGCCTGCCCGTTTGTCTGAATGTAGCCTAAGGCTGTTCATGGCAGGCATGCTCAGCATCTATTCCGGCATAGGGTTACACCGTGTTGTGAGTAGGCTTCTTCTACTTAGGCTCCTAATGTCCTAAAAATGTCATTTGTAGAAAATGCTAGAAGAGTAATTTCTGAATTTCTGTACATTGTAGGATTTGTAGGAAACTGTAGGAAATCTGGACTGTAATAGTCTTTGTCCATCAGACGAGTCCTAGTTTCATATTTCTGCATGATGCAAGGACTACATCCACTACAGCGGAGTATGAGAGGAAAAAACTTACATCTGCACAATAACCCCTTCCTATCAATATTACTAGCATTTTCGGACAGTTTAGGAATAACTTAAAACCCAAAATATACATAAACCATTCATTTACTTTTTTAATACACTTATTGGCAGATATTAATCAGGGTGTGTAAGCCAGTTATCTCCTTTTAAACCAAGAATAATACATTTACTACTGTCAACTCTCACCCACACTTTAAAATGTATAACCAAAACGTACCTGGCGTGTGGATAACCAATGTGAAATGCGTTTATGCTAAGCAACCGATAAGGCAAAGTCCAGGGCACGTCATACATACATACATACATACATACATACATACATACATACAGAACGAACACGTTAAATGTTTACGTGTACAATTCCTCTTGTAGAGGCTAAACTTCACCAGGGAACACACCACCAAGTAAATAGAAAATTATACATTTTTATTTATACAACATTAAAAAAGAAAATATGTACATACATAAATAATTCATTAAAATGGTCCTAAATACATACTGGTGCAGCCTCCTAAAAGAAGAAAAATGAAGGGGAACCACAACACGGCGCACAGGTATATATTTCTATATCCTAAATACATATTTGAAGCATACTAGGTATTCTTTACTAGAGACATTGAATGTCAAGGGCAAGATAGAGGTATAGGGGTTATTAATCATTAGATCAGCTCCCTGGGACAGTTCTATGTCTATTTTTGGAGCTCCGCTGCCCATCAGATTCACTAAAGTGGCTTTGGCACTTTAATAATTGTTCTTATGGTTCATTTTCTGTCTGGGTCCCAAAAAAGTCTGAAAATGCATAAAAAGTCTCAGCACATAGAAGTCTGAGACTTGTGACTACTTTGAGGTTTTTTTTTACGTCTATAAACCCCAGGAAAACTAATGATCAATAACTCCTATAGCAGTGATTGCAAACCTTTTAGACACCGAGTGCCCAAACTACAACCAAAACCCACATATTTTTCACAAAGTGCCAATGCGACAATTTAAGCAGTAACTTATTACTCCCTGCTCTGTCACATGTTAAAATTGTAAAGGGACATGAGGACACCACTACAGTGGAAGGAGTTTGTTTGGATTATCATTGTAGCTTCCTTCCAGGGTCCTGGGCTGACTGGGACTGCAAGAGGCCTTGAGTCCTGTCTGGCGAATCCTGCCCTGGGGTGATGGCATGGGTGCCCCATATAGAGGGCTCTGAGTGCCACCTCTGGCACCCGTGCCATATAGAATCTAGCATTGAAGTTGTATAGCTTTTTCAGCACATGGTTGTGGTTGCTCCAGTATGTATTTAGGAGCATTTTAATGAATTATTTACGTATGTACATACCGTATAAACCCGACCCAAGTAAAACATGAGGTACTAATTTTAACACAAAAAACGGGGAGTCGAGTATAAGCCGAGGGTAGGAAATGCATTGGTCCCAGCCTCCAGCCAGTATATAGCCAGCCCATATCCACCATTATATAGCCTGCCAGGCCCTGCACCCCCCCAGTATATAGCCTGTCAGCCCCTACAGCAGTGATGGCAAACCTTTTAGACACAGAGTGCCCAAACTACAACCAAAACCCACGTATTTTTTGCAATGTACCACATTTGCGACAATTTAAGCAGTAACTTATTACTCCATGCTCTTTCACAGGTTTAAATTGTATAGGCACCTGAGGACACCAATACAGTACAAAGAAGTTTGGATTATCATTGTAGCTTCCTTCTAGGGTCCTAGACTGCTTGGGACTGCAAGAGCCTGTAAGTCCTGTCTGGCGAACTCTGCCCTGGGGTGATGGCAAGAGTGCCCATATAGAGGGCTCTGAGTGCCACCTCTGGCACCCGTGCCATAGGTTCGCCACCACTGCCCTACAGTATATAGCCAGCCAGCCCCCCCCCCCAGTATATAACCTGCCAGCCCCTGTAATTTATAGCCTGCCAGCCCCTGCAGTATATAGCCATCCCCCCAGTATATAGCCGGCCAGCCCCTGATCTGAGTATGCCAAGCCTTTAGTAAAAAAAATATATATATATATAACACTGTACTCACCTTTCCACAGGTCCTCTTCTTGCTTCGGATGCTCCGGTGCCTCTTTAGGTCCTTCTGGTCATCTCACTCCACACACATGGCCGCCGGCATTGCGAGGAGCTGAACGGCCCGAAGAGGAGCCGAAGAAAATTGAAAGTACCCAAAGAGGCAGCGGAGCACCCAAAGCAAGAAGAGGACCTAAGGGGGAGTCAGAAAGGTGAATACAGTGTTAATTTTTTTTATTGACTCAAGTACTGTATAAGCAGAGTTAGGTTTTTTCAGCACAATGTTTGTGCTGAAAAACTGGGCTTATAGTCGGGTATATACTTTATATATATATATTTTCTTTTTTAATGTTGCATAAATAAAAATGTAAATTTTATATTACACGTGTTGGTATGTTCCCTGTGTTAATTAGGTGTATATGATTGAGTGAGGGATGCCCATAAGTAGGACAGGATTTTTGTGGTTTTGTAAACTACATCAGGGTAGCATGTACACTAAATATTGAGCACAAGGAGGTGTACAGTTTCTCTTAGTGGAGTCTAGAATTCCATTATTATAAAGGGCTTCTACTTTGCTATTATCTAGAAACCATACAAAACGACATATCATGTAAAGTAACTTGCCTTCTGGGAGGAAAAAAAAAGACTTTACAACAGTTAATGTCTAAAGGTCACTGAACTCTCTAGAGCTAAAATATTGCACTAAGGAAGTGAAAAAAAGGAAGGTTCTAGAACTGACAGGAGAACTCGTCATACCTCCAACGACACGGGGAAGAAATCATCAAAAGTATCCAATCTTTCTCTGAGCTGAGCGCAGAAGATATCAAGAAACAAAGCGTAATAAATGTTCAACATGCAATAGTGGCATGAGAGGCAGTAATACTGCAGGACATTCTCTATACTATTGCATAGCTGCTTTATATACTATTGAGTACCTACTGTTCTATATACTATTGTCTATGTGCCTTGTATAGGGGAAATCCATAAATGCACATGAGACGGACTTTGAAGTTGCTGAACAACACTGACCTCTAAATCACTTAATCCCCTATGTCACAGTTCAGAGGTTTCATACAGACTTTCTAATCTATTATAATGGTACTGGACATCCTAGCCGGTTATTCTGGCGAGTCCATGGGTACTAATCCTTAGAACAACAGTGTTTATGTACTATGGGTCTAACGATTGCAGCCACCGATGTTTGTCACAGGGGGAATCACAAATGTTTTCAAGTTTGGTACAAATCCTGAGGTGAAACCATCATGTTTGAGATGGGAACACCCGTTAATCATAAATATTTAAGGGTTTGTAGAGGATTTCAAAAAAACGTATATTTAGCAACAGGGGGTAAGAAAATAAATAACTTATTTATGGGTGGTGCCACCCATCATGACGCTCGTGCAATGTCAACAGCCTCGCTCCTGCTGCAGCTGGAGAGTGTATAACAGAGGTGGGCAGTGACAGGCGGTGCCGCAGCTCCACCGAAGTGCCAGAGGTGACATAAGCCCTTTTCTTACACCCCTGGAACCATATATAAAAAGTTTTTTATTCCCAGACAATCCCTTTAAAGAGAACCTGTCACTACAACTAGTGACAGGTTCCCATAACTCTATTAACGGTCACTCATCTTTTAGCTAAAAATTGTTTCCCTTATATTCCTATGAATCAACTTTATCTTATATTTCATGACATCAGGGAGAGCGTGTCCTGCTCGGCCAGTCCCTCCCATCTACCCCTCCCCATGTCCCATGCCTCTTCTAAGTATTTAACACTTCATGTTACGTGATCAGTGTGATATCATCTAAGGTCCTGTTACAGCTGCAATGCCTACCCCATGTATGTATCTGATCCCATAAAATCACAGCATGCCTTCATGGAGGATGGGAAGTTAAAAATGCATGCAGGAATGTGGTGATTTCACGTGGTCAGATACATACATGTATGTATGTATGTATGTTTGGACGCTGCAGATGTAACATGACCTTAGTTGACATCACCATGGCCACATGACTCTAGGTGCCCAATGATGTAACAGAGCTCTCTCTCAATGCTCCACATAGCAGAATGTCCTGTGACAGTGTGACCTGTCAATAGGGAGGGTTTCATTGGACTCATATCAGGTGTTTTGCATATAAGTTTACAAACTGATCTTTTAACATTGAAGCCATGGAAATGAACCATCTAGGGATAAGGGCAATGATTTTTAATAATAGTTTTTAATGAAGCATTTATTTTGGGTGGGTTAATTTCAATGGCAGGTTCTCTTTAAGAACTGTTACTAATAATTGTTCTTTGGAAAATGTCTGTTTTTATTCTTTCTTGCAAAAGGTGTACATTATTTAGACCGCTATGACCTATAATTGTTGGGAAGAGCAGATCTTGCTGTGACCTAAAGAGCTACAAGGGCTGTGATAAAACAAGGCTCTTGCATAAAGGAATTATTATTATCATCGCATCTATTAAATATTAATGCTCCACACAGCTATTATTTACTGCAACCAAAATTCCCCAAAATCAAGAGGATCGGGCCAGATAACTTACTCTTCCAGGAACCAGAGGTATTGTGGCTTCTGCCTTAGTCCTCTCTGCTTCATCGTAACTAGGGAGCGATGTTGCCACATTGTATGATGGTGGTTTTGGAAATCCTGGCTCATCTTTGTAGTCAAAAAATGCTGTAAAACATAAACATATTAGGTAAGAAAAACAAAGCACAAAAATCTACCATCAAAATCCATCAGATAAACCAGGGACACTTACAATTCCATGCATTGTGACTGTGTTAATTTTCTTATATTTGTTATCCATGGCCTCCTTCCTTCTAAATATCAACTTTTAAAATCATGCAACCGTATAAACTCGAGTATAAGCTGACCTGAGTATAAACCAAGGTACCAAATTTGAACACAAAAAACTGGGAAAACCTATTGAGTATAATCCGAGGGTGGAAAATACATTGCCGCCCCTGCAGTATATAGCCAGCCCATCCCCCCAGTATATAAACTGCCAGGCCCTGTACTATATAGCCAGCGCACCGCCTCCCAGTATATAGCCATTCATCCTCTTCCCCAAGTATGCAAAGCCTTTAATAAAAAAAAAAAAACTGTACTCACCTTTCCAACGCCCCCCACAGGTCCTCTTTTCGCTTCGGTTGCTCTGGTGCATCCCAGGTGTGTTACTAGAGCCTCACAGGCTGTTAAGCTGTCTCCCTCCCTAATCATTTTCTGCTCACCATACAAGTGCTGGGGACGAGGGTGAGAGAGGTGTAACAGCCTGTAATGCCAGATCACAGAGGGGCTACGGTAGCCACTCAGGCTCATAAGCATATTTATAAAAGTGGATTTTAGAAGAAAGGAGGCCATGCGTTACAAATATTAGAAGATAACCAATCACTGTGTCTGGAGCTATGAGTAAGTGTCCCTGGTTTATAATGATGGATTTAAATGGTAGATTTTCTTGAAAGGAAGTCCAGTCCAGAAAAATAAACCCACAAGCGAAAACAGAGTTCTGCAGGACACAATCTGCTTTCCTGACGTATCTTTAATGTTTCCTATTGATCTGTCATGTTACAAAAAAATCTATTTTAAGTTTTATGCAAAAATAGCTTCCCGTTCCACTGGGGATGTTTGGCATTGCTATGGTCTGCTGGAGCTGCTATCACTACACAACACTGCCTGGCCTGTACAGGATCAGAAAGAAGAAAAATGTGCACCAGCAGACATGGCCAAGTCCCTCTGCAAGAAGAAGCACATTTAATGAGGCTGCGTTCACACTTTGGTGGTCTGGAAGGAGCACCTATAGGGAATGTGTGCCAGTCTATGATAAAGACCGGGCCCTTCCCCTGTATCCAGGGAGGAAATATCAAGAGGCTTAGGCCGGTGGCACATGTGGCGTTTTGAACCCGTTTTTGGTCTGTTTTTAAGCAATCCGTTAAAAAAAGCGTGCGTTTTTTGATAACGTATCTGTTTTTCCGAATTATCTTAATTAAAGGGGTACTCCAGTGACAAAGATTGACCTCACTTTTCCTTATCTCCCCACACTTATCACTTCACTAATTCAATGTCATTAAATCTTCTGCCCCCTTTTCATGAAATCAAAGTCCTCCCTGTGCACTGCCAGCTCCTGCTGCACCTGTATGCTGTCTCTGCTCTCCAGTGGGGAATGAGCAGTCACTTCCTTGTTCCCTGCTATGGGGATGTGGCTGGTGTGGCCGGTGGGTGCAGTTTGGTCTGCGTTTGCCTTTGTAAATGCAGCCAAAACGGCACTGCCACTACCCTAATATTGTTCGGAAAAACTGACAGTCCGTTTTAAAACGCATCAGTTTTTTACCCTTTGCCATGCGTTTTACTGCTTTGAACCTGTTTACTTGACGTTTTGAACCCGTTTTTAAGCAGTCCGTTAAAAAACGTCTTTTAACGGCTGCTTAAAAACTGACCGAAAACGGGTTCAAAACGCTAACGTGTGCCACCACCCTTAGCCGATGTGAAACGGATTAAAACCAGTGAAACGCATGGTAAACATAAAAAACGCATGTGTTTTCAGTCTGTTTGAGAACGGACCAAGAACGCACTGTGTGACTGCACCCGTAGGTGCGTTCTTAGGTTGTTCTTGGTGCGTTTTTAAACCCACCGAAAACGAATGCCTTTTTGCATGTTTATTATGCACTGGATGGTTTGAATCTGTTTTTCTTCATTTCTGGAATTGTAAGCAACTAAATAAACATTATCAAAGCTACTTAAACCAGCCAAACGCATGGTAAACATAGAAAAACGCATGCGTTTTCAGTGCATTTAAAGAAACGCACCAGGAACGGACCACAAATAAAGTCGTGTATATGTACAGCCATCCCTCGCTTCTACTGGTAGAATGGGATCAGGAGATCTCTGTTCTGATGATAGGTGGGACCAGCCTATCACACATTCATAGGAGTCCCTGTAAGCACATTGGGGGACATTTACTATGGTGTTTCTGCCAGTTTTGTTGCTTTCACCGCATCTTCTGCTCTCCTACCTATTTATTAGCTGTCGGGGACAGAAAAAATGACTTTTTCCGCCTGCTCCGACTCTTCTCTGAAAGGGGGCGTGGTTTTGGCGGAGTGGAAACTCAGACACAATTAATAGGTGTCACGGACATTTTTGGACGCTGTAAACTGGCGGAAAGTAGACCAAAAGAAATTTGGTCTAGCAGGGACACAAAACAGTGCTATTGCACTGTTGCCTGTTCCCTGACTGTTGGGCACATTTCTGGTTCTCGGGACAGATTTTGGTCCCAGGGACAGAAAATGGTCTCGGCGCCAGAAATTTATCTGCACAGCTACACAATATTAAATGTGTATCTTCTTTCCGAGAGCAGGTCGGTAACAAAGCCAATGCAGACACCGACACTTTATGTAAATGTCCCCCAGTATGTCATACATTCTGTGAAATTCAGTTAACATTTAAAAACAAGTAACAATGTGAGAAATTCAGTTATGTCCATAGATAAACTAACACATTATCAGCTTTCTGCCAGATAACATCACTGACATATGACTCACATTAGCACTACTTTGCTTCAGCTGATGCGAATGCTAAAAAGAAAAAAAAAAGTCACCTGCATTCTCTCCAGCAATGCTGCTATATGGAGGGGGAGCATCCGCTGCGGCCTGGGGGTGTTCTACCGGTTCTTCTTCATTCTGCAGCTGTAACAAATACATCAATGGCCATTAATATACAAAGTAAATGGGTCTGCAGTTCTGTATTTTTTTCACTGAAAAAACCTGGTGTTATGTTTTCTAACCTAAACCTTCAGTTTTTTTTGCGGGTGCTGACAAAAAAAATTGAAGCAAAACAAAAAGATAACTCAATGCAGGATGCTCAATGGACATGTGACACACACGTCAGTGTGAATCCACCCATATTCTGTGACATTTAAAGAGATGAAGATGGAGAGCTGGGGCATGCATATTACCAATTGTTTATGGGATTGTTGTCCTTTATTTCCTACCTCCAGCTTTATCCAAGTTACCTTTCATATCTCACAGATCTGTCATGTGGACGTGTGGTGCATCTCCCCCAGTGTATGGGAGTGCTGGAGATAGCTGAGCGCTGTGCTCGGCAATTCAATAAGATGCAATGGAGTGGCAGGATGCTTGCCAACCATTAGTGACAATGGGACCCTTGTTCCCCGGATTCCTGGGGGGGTCCTGTCAGTTGGACCCTTACGATCAGCTTGTTATCTCCTATCTTGTGAATAGGGGATAACTTAAATAGTTTGTATAGCCCCTTTAACATACTGCTTTATCTCTAGATACATTTAAAGAGCAGGAGAATCTTTGTTTTCCCTTTACACGTTCTATTTTTTCATATTTACACCATAAGAAAGACCTTTATGAAGCACAAACATTTTTGATAGATAAAAAAAAGAAAAAAATATATATACATTTTGCAAGAATCCTGCAAAACACACGCAGGGTTATGACAGAACACAAATAGCATATAACGTGACTACTTTATGTATAGTGTCAGAAAGATTGAGTTTAAACCACACTATTCTTTCTGCTAGTAACATGATGCCTTTGTACAACCGCATCTCCTCAAAAAGAATCTGCAGAACTTTAACCCATTCTTCCCAGCAAGAATATATGTATTATTTAGTAATCTTGCAATGTCATCTGTGAGCACTTAGCTGGTTACAAAACAAAATATGTACATCACAAAATGTCCCTTCTATCATCTAATCTCATTCACTTCCAACAGATACCTTAAATGGCATCTACCACCAGGATGAAGGACTGTATGCAGATGAGCCTGAGGGGCTCCAGGCTCCATAGGTGTAATGTATATATGGCCGCAAGCTTACAGTTTTAAATATGTCCCCCATAGGCTGGCAATGGGCTCATGGAGCAATACGTTACCGCACACGTGTGGCACCATACCGTTCTGTACATGGGGAAAAGATAGGACCTGTCCTATCTTTCCCCGTTTTACGGCGCCATGTGCCATGCATCGCAATGGAGCGGGGAAAGGTCACCAATCCTCCTTTCCATTGCGGCAAACGTATGTCCACCCGGTTGTAGGCTGGTGTGAATGTAACCCTAATGGGGCAGCAGGCACTCAGATATTGCTGCAAGGAATAGTGTGGGAGTCATTAGTAAAAACACACACATTATATATATATATTATACACGCACACACGTACAAACTATCTTTATAGCACGGGATGGATACGGTTCTGCCCTCCAGCGGCGACATACTGTATACTGGACTTCATTCCTCACACAGGAACCAGGTGCGTTCACATACGAGTGGTGTATTAGTAGTTGTGAATGTATTACCCGGGGTGCAAATGCTGACATACTCCCTGTAGGCCGTGCCTATGTCTGTAATAACGGGTGAAGGGAAAACAAGGCAGCTTTCCCTACTTCTAAAGCAACTGGTTCTCAATTCTTGCTAAAATTTTGAAGGCTTTTAACACACAAAACACTAAAATTTTAACCAGCGTTATGTATAAAAAGTTTAGAAACCTTCCACTGTAAACGTTCCCATGAATTATTTCTTGTACTACAATATATTATTTATTCTGCAAATTCCCTATGTATATCTTACAGCAAACTCTGCAGTTACCTGCTGCGGCTGCTGCTGGTCCCCGCGCCCGGCAGACCTGTTAATCAAAGTGCTAATCCCCTCGCAGGAAAGGTGTTATACAGGATATTTCTGCTGCACATTATACTGTGCCTGCTTTGTATCCACATGTTGTTGCCTCCTGTAACATTATCAAGTGCTGCCCACACCTTACCTATTACCAGGACAAACACCTTACCATTTAGGCGTCAGGAAGCCACACTTACTCAATGGTGGTCCCTAAAGAAGATCTCGCGTAGAAAACAGAAGAAAGCGTGGTGCGGGGTAATTGGAAAAGTTCAGATCCTGTGTGTTTAACCCCTTAGACACCACGGGCAGACATGGACCGCAGTGTTAAAAGGCTCTATCCACTCTGCAATCTCAGTCAGCTCCATGGGGATGAATGGAGCAGAACGGACATGCGCGGCCATCTGCACGAGGGGTGCGACCCCAGGGAGGTACCAGGGACCCTCATTCTCTTGATCTGTTGGGGTGTCATCACTGAGACCCCCAACAATCAGCGGGTTAGGCCCTATCTTGTGGACTGGATGCAGAGGGCATGAGTTCTCACTGCCTACCATTAGCACCCTGCAGTTGTGATAACAGGGTGCCAATAGTGTTGAATGGCAGCCTGGGATGCCCATGCTGTCTTTTTATTGGCCTGTCTGTCAGGCAAGATATAATGCACTGCACTACAGACAAAATGCGGGAGAATGTGATACACAAAATATAAAAATAAAGTTTTATATGAAAAAGCTGCCCCTCTAACAATCAAACAAAAAATGCACAAAAAATGACCCCCTCCTGAATTACTAACACATTAGTTAGTACCCTACCTCAACACTTGGGGCGGGGTCAATTTATCAACCTTTTTTTGTTTGTTTTTTTCCTCTTTTTTTTTTTAGCGTAATTGCGCGTAAATCTTCAACTTTTACATTCGTTTTGCAAAGTTTTTCACTGCTATGCCTGATTTAGCATAAAAATCTAGATGTGGACGTCTGAAAAAGTCATTATTTTTGTGCAAATAACCTCCAGTCCAGAGCAGGCATAGGGAAGGGGTTGCTTAAACATTTTAGTTTTTTTATGAAACTTTTCTGATAACAGTCTCCAAACAACCCCAGCAGACTTGCGTGCCTCATATATCAACCACTAAGATAAATCAGGCAAGACCAAAACCTTACAAACAATCTAAAAAAACTAGACATATGTTTCCAGACTTATGATAAAATTCACCCTTAACCCCGAAGCCCCTCTTCACCTTCCTGACCCGACCCATTCTTGCCCTTGCCCTTCTGGCAGCTAAAAAGTGATCTCTACAAAACTGGAAGCTTTCATCTACTAGACTCAATGGCCAAAATGAAGTATGCAGGATATTAGTATACACAGTAACATGCTACATTCTACAAGAATAGATCTGTTACATTTTTCTCTAGAATCTAATGATCCCGCTGGAGAGCCATAAAGCTAATAAGACAGTAGCATTCTCCACATCCAATACTCCAAGCCTGCAAGCACCACTATGCATACAAAGCAATGCATAGCAGACAGTGGTAATAACGCCATTATCCATGCATCCTCCATCAAGCATTCTAACAATTAGACAAATGCTATCATTACGGAAGAAGTGCTGGGTTTCATGGTCGGCTCTTACAGATGACATGTACTAATTGTTGTCAGTAATTTCTGAGAAAATAATGGCCTGGGAAGAGATCTGTAGAATGAAACTCAGATTACTGATCACGTCTGAATAATGGCCATCAGCAAAGTGAAAATCATATTAATCATTGATGGAAAAAAATCCTAAGTATTCACGGAAAAAAATAAATATAAAGAGAATAGCAGAGGATGTGGTGTCTAGCGAGAATGAGCAGGCGATATTCAGTGCAGATGTTATCATTCTATCACAATGTACAAATTAGGGTGCATTCACACGTGGCGCAAGTGTTTCAAAACACAATGGATCCGCTCAAGAGAGATTTGTCTGATTAAATGACTGTTAACATTTGCGTTTACAAAACAATTAACACATGTGCAAACACAAGCATAAGCATTAACTGTGGTGATTTGTATACGTAAACGTTAACAGCCATTTAATTAGGCAAATCTCTCTTCAGCGAAACCATTGCATTTCAAAAAACATCCTTAGGCTGCATGTACACGAACGTGCGCCCACGCGGCTACGGCCGGGCGGGCAAGGTGGAGAGGAGGAGAAGCGAGCACTGTTCATCCCTCCCCTCTCCATAGATAATAGTGGCGCGCTCTGTTCTTACGACCAAAAGATAGAGCATAATCTATCTTTTTTGCAGCCGTGGCACAGTACGACGAGCACACATTGTATACGTATGTAAGGCGGCCGTAAATTTGCAGCCATACATATGTCCCCCATACGTTCATGTGAATGCAGCCTTACACTGTGGTCGCCTTCACATGTTCTGCATTTCAAGTCAACCGGAATAGGGAGGAGCTTGGCCCGATCGCAATTGAAAACGTATGCGATAGGTAATAAGCACCACGTTTTGCATTGTTTACATGGGGCCCCTCCCCGTTCTGTTTGACTTACTACTATACAGGAAAGTGGTTTATGTTTCTAACTTTCTCTGGTATATTTTCTAGGTTTCATTGTGTATTTTTAATAAACCCTTCTGTATTTCCGCACAGCAGCCAGTGGGCAGAGTCACTGCATACTCTACAGGACGTAAAGCCACTACAAAGCTAACTATCAGGTGATCCCCAGGGGGATTTATCCCAATGCATTCTGTTTCAACACTGTTCAGCATGCATAAGAACATTGGGGGACATTTATCAGGGTGGGTGAAGTGAGTGCGGCTGGTGGGCCTACGTGGGGCCTTCCTGCCCCGTGCCTGTGCACTACCTGGACCATGCTAGCAGCTGGCTTAGTTTTGGTCACGAGTGCCTAAGCCTCTGGATGTAATCGGGTGGGGCCTCATGCAGCAGCGCTTGTGCCTATGATAAATCTCCCCCGTGTGCAATCAGGTGGTTATTATTGCGGATGGCGCACTCATACATTAATATTAAAGATCTGTAGAATATTAAGGCCCCATCCAGACACGGAACCGCTTAGATGTTCTCCTAGTAGTATATCACGATAAAATCAGATAACATGCGCATAAAAACTCCACGAGGACACCAAGTCGATGGCCGATGACTTGGCGTCCTCATGGAGTTATTATGCGCATGTTATCTGATTTTATCGTGATATGCTACTAGGAGAACATCTAATCGGTTCCGTGTCTGGATGGGGCCTTATTTTTGTCTGAGGCGTTAATGGTTCAACAGGTCAAGGGACTCCATTGGAAGATGTACATATAATACGTACGAATTTGGAATAAAACTGAGATACTAGAAGACTATATAGAGCTCCGGTCACACTACATAGTATTCTTCATTATAAACGTAAGGCCTACTACTATTCACTACCAGAAGATACTGTAATACATATCATATTATATAGAAGCATACTGGGCATTGTCTGTATACTGGTGATGTATACTGGGTATTTTCTGTACAGTATACTGGTAATTGTATACTGGTGATGTATACTGGTACGGTATACTGGTAATTGTCTGTATACTGGTTATGTATACTGTTGTCTGTATACTGTTGATGTATATGGGTAATTGTCTGTATACTGGTGATGTGTACTGGAAATTGCCTGTATACTGGTAATTGTATACTGGTGATGTATACTGGTAATTGTGTGTATACTGGTGATGTATACTGGTAATTGTGTGTATACTGGTGATGTATACTGGTAATTGGGTGTATACTGGTGATGTATACTGGTAATTGGGTGTATACTGGTGATGTATACTGTAATTGGGTGATGTATACATGGTGATGTATACTGGTAATTTGTGATTACTGGTGATGTATATGGTAATGCTTGTGAATACTGGTGATGTATACTGGACTTGGTGTTATACGGGGATGTATACTGGTAATTGTCTGTATACTGGTGATGTATAGTGGTTATGTAGACTGGTGATGTAGACTGGTAATTGTGTGTATACTGGTGATGTATACTGGTAATTATGTGTATACTGGTGATGTATACTGGTAATTGTCTGTATACTGGTGATGCATACTGGTGATGTATACTGGTGATGTATACTGGTTATGTAGACTGGTAATTGTGTGTATACTGGTGATGTATACTGGTAATTGTCTATATACTGGTGATGTATACTGGTGATGTAGACTGGTGATGTAGACTGGTACCACATACTGGTGATGTATACTGGTGATGTATACTACTACCACATACTGGTGTCTGTATACTGGTAACATCAGGGATGAAATGTCAGGATGTCTGTGAACCTAGGAGGCAATCACCCAGGGTTATCTCTGGTCGTCCACAGAGGTGCCATATAGCCCGGCTGATGGGTGTATGTACACAGTGATGGGGCAGTGATAGGGGCCTGCACTGTCACCTCTCACATACATGGCATCAGTCACTGCAGGCAGAGCTGTACAGGGAGTATACAGCCGGCAGCCATAGTGCTTACATCATGACCTTCGTGTCCCTATATCACACCCGGCACAGATTGGTCTTGTGGTGTATATGGTGCACGTCCGCCGGGCCCAGTATGTGCATAGCGCACACATATGTCCGGGGCTGCGTCCCGCTGGTTTCCGGGTGTCAGGCTGCAGCGCCCGGGCCTAGTACGTGGCGGCTCATCCCCGGGGCTCGCCCGGCCGCCTCCTCCCGCCCTCAGCCTCCATACCTGCTGATATCTGCTGCTGCTCTGCTCCGACATGTCTGCTGTAGATGACCGGGACAGAGGCCAGAGAGTAACCCGAGAACCGAGAGACCAAGGCGGCGACAGCAGAGGAGAGCAGATGGTGAGAATGATACAGAGAGATGATAACACTGCCCTATGGAGGAGGAGAGTGAGGAGGAGACTGACTGATTCACAGGGGACAACACACACACAGCACTGCCTGCAAGCTACACCACAACACCAGCACTACACTACAACACCAGCACTACACTGTACACAGCACTGTATATACCAGCACAACACTGTACACAACACTGTGTACACCAGCACAACACTGTGTACACCAGCACAACACTGTACACACCAGCACAACACTGGATACACCAGTACAACACTGTACACAACACTACAACACCAGCACTACACTGGATACACCAGTACAACACTGTACACAACACTACAACACCAGCACTACACTGGATACACCAACACAACACTGGATACACCACTACAACACCAGCACAACACTGTACACAACACTGTACACAACACTACAACACCAGCACAACACTGTACACAACACTGGATACACCAGCACAACACTGTACACAACACTGGATACACCAGCATAACACTACAACACCAGCACTACACTGTACACAACACTGTATATACCAGCACTACACTGTACACAACACTGTGTACACCAGCACAACACTGTACACACCAGCACAACACTGTACAAAGCACTGTATACAACACTGTACACAACACTGGATACACCAGCACAACACTGTGTACACCAGCACAACACTGTACACAACGCTGTGCACACCAGCACAACACTGTACACAACGCTGTGCACACCAGCACAACACTGTACACAACGCTGTGCACACCAGCACAACCTGTACACACGCTGTGCACACCAGCCCAACGCTGTACACAGCACTGGGATCACCAGGCACAACACTGTTGCACAACCAGCACAAACACGTACACAACGCTGTGCACACCGCACAACACTGTACACAACGCGTGTACACCAGCACCAAACTGTGCACAACGCTGTGTACACCAGCACCAAACTGGTGCACAACGCTGTGTACACCAGCACACACTGGTCACAACGCGTGTACACCAGTACCACCACTGTGCACAACGCTGTGTACACCCAGCACCACACTGTGCACACGCTGTGTTAACCGTAACACGTGCACAACGCTGTGTAACCAGCACCACACTGTGCAACAGCTGTGTACACCAGCACCACACTGTGCAAACGCTGGGTACACCGCACCACACGTGCCCACAACGCTGTGTGCACCACAGCACCACACGTGCACAACGCTGTGTACACCAGCACCACACTGTGCACCACACGCTGTGTACACCAGCACACACTGGTGCACAACGCTGGTACACCAGCCCACACTGTGCACACGCGTGACCACGCACAACATGTCAAACGCTGTGACACCAGCACACACACTGTGCACCAACGGGCTGTGTACACCAGCACCAACTGTGCACAACGCTGTGTACACCAGCACCACACTGTGCACAAACTCGTGTACACCAGCACCACACTGTGCACAACGCTGGGTACACCAGACACACACACTGGGCACAACCTTGTACACAGCACCACAGTGCACCGCTGTGACACCAGCACAACACTGTGCACAAAGCTGTGTACACCAGCACCACATTGTGCACAACGCTGTGTACACCAGCACCACACTGTGACAAACGCTGTGTACACCAGCACCACACTGTGCACAACGCTGTGTACACCAGCACCACACTGTGCACAACGCTGTGTACACCAGCACCACACTGTGCACAACGCTGTGTACACCAGCACCACACTGTGCACAACGCTGTGTACACCAGCACACACTGTGCAAACGCTGTGTACACCAGCACCACACTGTGCACAACGCTGTGCAACCAGCACCACACTGTGCACAACGCTGTGCACCCAGCACCAATCGTGACAACGCTTGCACACCAGCACACACGTGCACAACGTGTGCCACCACCCACACTGTGCACAACGCTGTGCCCCAGCACCACACTGTGCACAACGCTGTGCACACCAGCACCACACTGTGCACAACGCTGTGCACACCAGCACCACACTGTGCACAAACACTGTGCACACAGCACACACTGTGCAAACATGTGCACACCCAGCACAACCTGGGCACACACGTGCACCCGCAAACACTGTGTACACCAGCACAACACTGTGCACAACACTGTGTACACCAGCACAACACTGTGCACAACACTGTGCACACCAGCACAACACTGTGCACAACACTGTGTACACCAGCACAACACTGTGCACAACGCTGTGTACACCAGCACACACTGTGCACACCAGCCACACACTGTGCACAACACTGTGACACCAGCACACAACTGTGCACAACGCTGTGCACACCAGCACACACTGTGACAACGCTGGTACACCAGCACACAAACACTGTGGACACAGCACAACACTGTGTACACCAGCACAAACACGTGTCACCACCAAGCACACACAGTGACACGCACAACACTGTGCACAACGCTGTGACACCAGCACAACACTGTGCACAACGCTGTGCTGACACCAGCACAAACTGTGCACAACGCTGTGACACCAGCCACTTCATGTGCACAACGCTGTGCACACCAGCACAACACTGTGCACAACCAGTGCAACACTGTGACAACATGTGACACCACCAGCACAACACTGTGCACACGCTGTGCAACAGCACAACGTGGCACACCAGCACGGACACATGTGCAAACAACACGCTGTGCACCCACACGACCCTGTGACACCAGCACAACACTGTGCACAACACTGTGTACCCCACAAAATGTGCCACACACTGTACACCAAGCACAAACACTGTGCACACAAACTGTGTACACCAGCAAAACACTGTGACACCGCACAACACTGTGCACAACCTGTAGCACAACACTGTGTCACACGAAGCAACACTGTGTACACAGCACAACACTGTGTACACCAGCACAACACGGTGCACACACTGTGTACACCAGACAACAGTGCACACGCTGTGTACACCAGCACAACACTGTGCCACAACGTGTGTACACCAGACAACACTGTGAACAACGCTGTGTCACCAGCACACATGGCAACGTGTGTACACCAGCACTACAATGTGCAACGCTGTGTGACACCAGCACTACACTGTCACACCAGCACAACATGGTGCACACCAGCGACAAACACTCGATGCACAACGTGTGCACACCAGCACAACGCTGTGCACACCAGCACGACACTGTGCACAACGCTGTGCACACCAGCACGACACTGTTACACAACGCTGTGCACACCAGCAAACCGCTGATACAGCAACACTGTGCACAACACTGGATACAAAGCAAAACGCGTACGCAAACATTTATACACCAGCACAACACTGTGCACACCAGCACAACACTGTGCACACCAGCACAACACTGTGCACACCAACTCACGTGTACACCACAAACTTCGTTGTAGAAACTTTACAACACTGTCACCAGCACTAGTGCCACCAACCTACTGTACCAACAGCATATACCAAAACAAGGATCATATTGCCAGGCACAAAACTGGAGCAAACTGTACACAACCACTTAGCTGTAACAAACGCTATAGCCACAGAGGGGCCGCGTCCACAGAACCTTACCAATGTGCAACACACACGCATGTACACACGCTGTTCGACTTGTACCTGCGACTATCACGAACCCTGGTCCGAAACTTTTGTGTAGTTTTAACAGCTTGAGAACACTGTGCAGCACTTCCCCCACCTCCCACCCAACCTCCACCTCGTGACCCTCACCCAGCACAACGGCTGTACCCCATACTCAAGGATTTGTCCGCCCCTCGCATTCCTCCCTCTTTTCTCATCTGTTCTAAATGTCGCTACATCTTATGCCCTATACATGACAGTATATCTGCAGATGACTGCCCTGTATACAACACTACTGTATATAACACTATATGCGCACATCACTGTCCTGTATACAGCACCACAACACTCTATACAACACTGCACTGTAAACAACACTACAACACTGTATACCACAACACTAAACACGTCTCACTACCCTGTATACACCCCTGTACCACAATTTATACAATAAGTTTATACAAAATCCTATATACAACACCATACACGCAGCTGAGTATGCTATATACAACACCATACACGCAGCTGAGTATGCTATATACAACAGCCTCTTAATACACCCATACACCAGTGAGTATGCTATATACAGACACCATGCACGCAGATGGTATGGATATACAGCACCATAACGCGTGAGTATGCTATATACAGCACCATACACGCAGTGAGTATGCTATATAAACCACCCATACACGCAGCTGAGTATGCTATTATACAACACCATACACGCAGCTGAGTATGCTATAGACAACACCATTACACGCAGACGAGTATGCTATATACAACACCATACACGCAGAGAGTATGCTATATAGAGCACAGAACACTTGATACACAAATTCATAAACTGTATACAACTACTACACAGTTCACAACAAAACATTATACACATTTCACTGCACTGTAAACTGCAATATGCACACAAACCTAGTACACAACGCTGTACACACATGGTATACACACCACATTGTAACATTAGCCGCATGACGGGATATGCAGCCATAGTAAAGGCTATATGTGCAGGGCTAGCACTCCCATTACAGGGGCAAGTATTGGCTGAAATATACAATATATGACACCGTCATTATTAGGATGAAGGGAAATGTGACTGTACATATACATTTTTCCTACAAAACTAAAAATTACCAAGTCTTCTTATACTGAGATCAGGCCACGTCTGAGTTTAAGAGGGAAGTATGACTCAAGAGAAACAGTGCTGTTTCTAAAGAGATCATCCGGTATCTAACAGAACCACAACGCTTTGTGACATACAACATAAATAAAGCACTACTCCTGCCATGGCCGGGGTTGCTCCAGTGTGACATGCCGCAGCCAGAACTGGACGTATAAAGAATGGGCACTGGTTTGTGCTGAAAAAAAAAACCCTAACCAGCTTATACTCCAGTCAAGAAAAAGCTGGTAGGCTATACACACAGGGGGACTGGCAGGATATAGAATAGGGCAGGGGCTGGCAGGGCTATTAACACTACAGGGGACTGGCAGGCTTATAGACTAAGGGCAGGGGCTGGCAGGCTATACCACTACAGGGGGACTGGCAGGCTATACACTACAGGGGACTGGCAGGCTATAGACTAAGGGCAGGGGCTGCAGGCTTTACATACAGGGGACTGCAGGCTATACACTACAGGGGACTGGGCAGGCTATAGACTTAAGGGCAGGGCTGGCAGGCAGACACTACAGGGGATGGAGGCTATACATACAGGGCGGCAGGCAGAACGCAGGGCTGGAGACATACACGGCAGGGGCTGGCAGACTATACACTACAGGGGGTGGCCAGGCTATTTACACAGGGGGCTGGCAAGCTATATACTAAGGGCAGGGCGGGCTGGCAGGCTTTACACACAGTGGGCTGGCAGGCTTATACACTACAGGGGCTGGCAGGCTATATACTAAGGGCAGGGGCTGGCAGCTATACAGTACAGGGGACTGGCTGGCGTATATACTACGAGGGGACTGGCTGGCTATATACTACAGGGGGCTGGCAGGCATATTTACTAGGGGGCTGGCAGGGGCTATATATGGGGGCAGGGGCTGGGCAGGCTATATACTGGGGGGCAGGGGTGGCCGGCTATAGTACTGGGGGGCAGGCTGCATTGGAAGGCGGCAGCGTATCACAGTGGTGGGAGGATGACAGGGGCTGGCGGAATATCAACAGGGGGCTGGCAGGCTAATACGACAGGGGGCTGGCTATTTACTACAGGGGGCTGGCTGGCTATATACTACAGGGGGCTTGCAGGCTATATACTACTAGGGGCTGGCAGGCTATATACTACTAGGGGCTGGCAGGCTATATACTACTAGGGGCTGGCAGGCGATATACTGGGGGGGCAGGAGCTGGCTGGATATATACTACAGGGGGCTGGCAGGCTATATACTAAAGGAGGCTGGCAGGCTATATACGACATGGGCTGACTGGCTATATACTGGGAGGATGTGACCAATGCATTTCCCACCCTCAGCTTATACTCGAGTCAATATGTTTTTCCTGTTTTTGTGTTAAAATTAGGGGTCTCAGCTTATACTCGAATATATACAGTGAATGTGGTGAAATTGGCAAAAAACTTCATTCGCGTCACTTTCTTGTGGGCTCCATATAACACCTCTGATTTATTCTTTGGTTTGGTACGATCATGGCGATACCACAGTTTTTATTGTGTTTTGATACATTTTCAAAAATGTGTGTACAGAAGAAAAACAATTCCGCCATCTTCTGACCCTGATAACTTTTTCATACTTTAGTGTACAGAGCTGTGAGGTGCCATTTTTTGCAAAATGAGTTGATATTTTCATTGCTACCATTTTGAGGACTGTTGGACCTTTTGGTTACTTTTTATTACATTTACATTCCATCAGTTCTAGGGAAAGAATTTTAGTTTTTTTAAATTATTTTTTCAAGCTTATTTTTTATTTTTTTTTTTTCACTATTTCTTAGACCTCTAAGGTACTTTAACCCTAGATGGTCTGATCGTTGCTAGCATATACAGCAATACTACTGTATTGCAGTATATGCCATTTTTGCAGAGTATTCATTACGAGCCAGTGGCTCATTGTAACGAAACTGCAAAAACCAGACAGCCCCGGGTCTGACGAATGTCAACAGACATTAATAAAAAAAATAAAAACCCTTTACGCCTCCCGCCGCGCGTCTTCTATCTTCTATCCATGGCCAGACAGGAAGGGGTGCGCGGCCGCGCATACTAGTTTATGGAGCGATGTTCGCCGGGGTTGTCTTCGGGCCACATCGCTCCAGTAATAGTAGTCGGGCGGCTGTTTCCGACCGCACCGAGCACTGTACAGTGACGGGCCATACTTTGGTGTATGGAGCTGTGAGGTGTCATTTTTTGCTAAATGAGTCGACGTTTTCATTGCTATCATTTTGAGGACTGTGAGACGTTTTGATCACTTTTTATTACATTTTTTTATGTCCTGTAAAATGGTGTAAAAGTTGCTTTTTGGACATTTGGGCGCCATTTTCCGTTGTGCAGGTGACAGCCGGCAATAACCGTTTTTATATTTTCATAGATCGGTCATTTTTGGACGCAGCAATGGCTAATGTGTTTGTGATTTTTACAGTTTACTACGTTTTATATCAGTTCTAGGGAAAAGGGGGTGATATGAAATTTTTTATCTATAACATTTTTTTAAATTTTTCTTCATTATTTCTTAGACCCTTTAGAGTATTTTAACCCTAGATGGTCTGATTGTTCCTACCATATAGTGCAATACTACTCTAATGCAGTATATTAGGTTTTTGCACAGTATTCATTACAATGAGCCAGTCTCCTCATTGCAACATATCTTCAGAAACCAGACAGCCTCAGGTCTGACGAAGACCCAAGGCTGTCATGGCAACCGATCACCCCTGAATCTGTGTATGCTAATCTCTTGATTTTGACAGTAAAAAAAATTAGTATATGATCACTTTTCTGCATTAGGCTGTAGAACCAGAGGACTGTGTTCTGGGAATGCAAAGCCAGAGTGAGGTAAGTATACATTTTTCTTTTTTGCCTTGTTCCTGCTTCGGGTGCTCAGGAATATTCCAGTATAAGTCTCCCTGTAAATGGCATCTGGGAGCTAGATGCAAAAACGGGAGCCAGCTTACAGCTGCCATATACCTGCACCGTGCACGGGCAGCCACACCACAAGTGACAGGGCAGGTCCTATTCCTGACCAACTTTGTGTGTCCACTTTTCCTTGCACAGTCGGGCTGTGTGTTCACAGGGGGAGGAGGGGCAGTGTGGCTACTGGAGGGTGACCCACAAAGGGGCCCACTAAACCTGGAGCTGGCCCTCCTTATGCTCATGCATGGAGTCAAAGTGGAAAAACCCTTTTAATTACTTCTAGAAATATCAAGATCAGGATTCCCATATGCAGCAGTATGGGGTAGGCCTTGCATGTCTCCATATCACTCATGTGCTGTCTGTGTTCTCTATGGACTTCACACAATCCTCCCAATATCAAGGAGGTTCAGTGATATGGGAAAATGAAAAGGAATGGCAGCCATGCACTGTCTCAGATTTTTGGTAAAGCCATGTTTTAATACATTTATTAAGTGTGTAACAAAAGAATGTTGGCAGGATTAGAACAATTATCTATTGTTTCTATGGAGTGTGAATTATAGGAAATCTACCACATGGATGCATGCTGTCAGGGGCTCCTGTCTATGTCACAGGCAGGGCCGGATCATAGGGGGGGCTCCCGGGGCGCGAGCCCTGGGGCCCCCACCACTTTGCCTTTAAAGGGACCCCCACCAAATTGGGGCGTTTTGGGCGGTCGTATGACAATATATATGTGTGAAGAACACATTGCAGATGTATGGAAACATCTGCAATGTGTTCTTCACACACATAAATAGTGTTCTTCACATGCTATTTTGTTTGCACCGTTTCGCGCATATCTCCCGACAAGTAAGCAGATGTGCCGAACATCTGTAATGTATTCTTCACTGTGTTTTTCACTTAAATGATCCTGTGTTCACTGTTTTTATTTTATTCTTCACTGTGTTTTTTTAATTAAATGCTCGATCTCGAGCAGGGGAATTATTCATGTCACTTAGCAACCCATCCATTTAAAACGCATTGCACTCGCATTGCACTTGCAATGCTTGCGAGTGCAATGCGTTTTTGATGCGTCGCCATAGACTTGAATGGGCCGGGAAAAACGCGTGTGAAACACAAAAGTAGAGCATGCTGCGATTTTGACGCGCGTCAAAACAAACGCAAGCACGCGCGTGAAAAACAACGCAAATGAGGAAAGGCCCATTGGAAACAATGGGACAGAGTGCAATGCAAGTTCTGCGCGTCAAAAGCACACGCAGAACTCGCGCGTGAAAAACGCTATTGTGGAAGGGGCCTAAGGGTGATGGCGTTTTAAAGCAGTTTTTGGTACGTTTTTAGCAGTCCATTAAAAAACGCATGTGTTAAAAAACGCATCCATTTTTTGAAAACGCATGCGTTTGTCCGCTTTTTATTGTGCAAATTCAGAAAACCTGTCAAAAACGGATGGGTTTAAAAAAAAAAAAAAAGCATGTATTTTCAAAAAACTGATGCGTTTTTTAACATATGCGTTTTTTAACGGACTGCTTAAAAACGTTTCAAAACGCCATGTGTGGCATCACCCTAAGTGTTTCTGCTGCCTCTCGGTAAATTCAGCCGGGTATGACAAGTGAGCTTTAGGGACGCCTCCGTTGCATTATCTGTAAAGGCGCATTTCTCAAATCTTAAGCTAGAAGAACCAAAACGAACAATGGATCTTGTTTCAGGAGGCACACGCATGTAAGGACATGACAGAAAAAGAGCATGTCCCAGGGGTCAGAATCTGCAACTAAAATGTGTATCTTTACTCTCAAGCCCATTGCCCATGAGCGAGATAAGTCTGAGTGGTCAGTGATTCTACGTTCTGGTAAACTGTGCCGCCACTAGAAAGTTTGGGCCCCCCCCACCACCACAGAATGATAATTCGGTCCTGTGTGCACAGCGAGTTCTCTGCACCTGGGAAGGGAGAAGGTTTTCTGTGACTTGGGGCCCCTTTTCCTACTCCGGGCCCCTGAACACTAAACCCCACCTAAATCCTGCAAGTGGATGGAGCAAGTATGTCGGACCAAACTAATTTGAGGGGGGCAATAAGCATTTGGCTCTGTTTGGGTTTGTTTCCATACTGAACTATTTTATCCAGGAAATCTACAGTAAAGGCTACAGAGAAGATGTGAAAACAACCTAAACACGGGTTGTGAAAGCAGCCTAAGGCACTAGAGAAACGTGCAAGCTGCATAAATATGATCCATTTTACCTCACAATTAGCCGCCTCAGCAAAAAGACTGCTTATTGCTTATGCACGTAGAAAGCCAAATCATGTGACCAAAGTACTTAGTTCCTCCAGACAATGTAAGCAAAAAAGAATTCTCCTTGTATTAACACTTGTTAAGCCAGGAGAAAACATACTCTGTTGGAAAGTGGACTGGGGCATAAGGAGATTTTTTTTCAGGTACATTAAAATGAATACATTTTAGAATTACCATTCATGCTACAGTTATAAACTAATATATATTAGGGAGTTAGGGCTCTTTGGTCTTGGTGCTCAGCTTCCATTACATTTGGTCTCTGTTGTGTCTCAGTTTTTCTTCCATTTGTCACAGTTATGCATTAGTCATAGTTTAGTCATTAGAACTCTTAGACGCGTTCCACACTTGCGAGTGTGATGCGAGTTCAGAGCCTAAGAGTTCTTCTAAGGACATTTTCACATTGGCATAGTTTTTCAAAACCGTGGTTTAATGATTTTCACAAATGCCTCACTGGGCCATTGATTTCTCTGGGTGTCTTCACATTGCCTTGCATTTCCACTGATCCATTGTCCATGGAAAAAATTTTCCACTGTCCGTTGATTTTCACTGATGCGGATCACGGAAGGCAATAGAAATTTATGGATCCGCAAAAAAAAAAAAAAAACCTCATGACAGATCATTTTTTTTTTCCATTGATGAGGGTGAGAAACCAGGTGGGATGTTTTCAAAGCAATGTTAAACCAATGTTTTTTTTTGCGGAGACATAACTGCGACAAAACTCAACATGAGCAGAACACACACGCCTATGTGAAAGCACCCTTAGAGACATGGCCACCTTGCAGGCGTGTGAAACTTATAGCCATTGATGCTCCACACTATAGGAATTCTGTAAAATAAGCTCTACTAGATGCTTATGGTGCGTACAATGAAGGAGATGAGTAATAGAATGGTTACAAACTGTACCAATACTCACCTCTTCTGCACTGGCAGGATTCCATTTGATCCTGGTGGCTCATTCAATTCTGCATGTCTTTTCTACTTTAGTCTCCTATGCAACATCCAACAGTTTGATGTATGTGGATGTTATTAATGTGTTAAAAACCGGTCTTCACTGAAGACAGGTCTAAGGTTTTTGATCAGTTAAGAAAGCAGGATAAAGTCTTAAAGGGGTATTGCCATCTGGGCATTCACATTTAATTGAATTCATTTGCCATATGTATACATTTCTTCAATTGGATGTTATTAAAAGAAATGTTCCTTTGTGAAGATAATTTCTCATAAATGTAGCCATGTTGACCCTTAGAAACGAGATGGCAGCGGTGGTCAGACTTGCGCTATTGAGTCCTGCCTGACCACTTGGATTCAGCAATCATTACCACAGGACGGCTGTAGGATATGCAGTAACTCCCGGACATTTCATATACAAAAACCTTTTGTGTCTTTGTGCAATCCCTCCAGTAGAGGTGGCTGTATCCAAAGACACAGTCTTGTTTCTAAGGGACCATATGACTACATTTATGAGAAATTTAGTACAATAGCTACTGTATACACATGTAAAAGCAATTTTTCAGCACAAAAAATGTGCTAAAAAAAATCTCAGCTCGGCTTATACACAAGTCAATAAATATAAACTTGCATACTCTCCTTCCGGCGTCCCCGATGCTCGTCGCGGGTCCTCTTCTGTTTGCTCTCCGCTAAAACAGCCGGCAAAGCCGCGGCCATGTGATCTGCCAACCGGTACTATGGTGCGGCCACTGGTGACGTTATAGTATGCATAGGTAGGCTGTATACTACGGGGGGCTGTGACCAATGCATTTCCCACCCTCAGCTTATACTCGAGTCAATAGGTTTTCCCAGTTTTTGGTGGTAAATTAGGGGCCTCGGCTTATGCTCCAGTACATACATACATATATCTTTTCTATGTGGATTTGTGCAATGTGCTTTCTTTTCCTATGTAGACGAAATGAGGAAGAACCTACCTTGCAACATATATGCTCTCATCTTGTAAAGAGGTATCTGTTTTATGCATCAAGGAATCTCTGATGTGTACTGTAACTAACAAAATCACGAGCAGAGCTCCTTCACCCAGGAAAGTGTAGTCACAAGAATGCACAATGCAGAAGCATCAGTGTCCTGGGCAAGGTCCTACTGAAAGCCATTTATGCAGGAGTTTTTGGTCTGTGAGACTTGCAACATGTACAGTACAAGACAAAAATTGGTTAGTACAAAATTTATTTTTCTAGTACAAAAACATTTGTAATATTTGAAAATATATTTTGGACCAAAAAAAGTTTGCTTTGGGCATTATTGAACAGTCATATAATCCGTTTTAGATGGGTCTTAAACACGTATAATACAGGTGCATTTTGTTATTACACTACACCACAAATCCCAGCTCCACCAGTCTAGTGATCCTAAATAAAGGTCCATTAAGATGGCCACAGACCATTCCTTTGCTAATTATGGCTCATCTCAACTGAACGTACAGCACCAGTGAGGTTGTAATTTCCACAACAACCACATCTCCTATCCCATACTCACATACTACAAGTAAAGGACAGGAGAAATGAGAAATGCAAGACATCTCAGCCCAAATTCAGCCATAAGCATTATATATGCTGAGGACACTGCTCTGTTTAAGCTATTTCATGCAGGAGTATTCTGCAAGCCAAACCAGAAATGGACCCTAAACAATATAAAAAGTACAAATCTTTACAGTACACTCTCTGTAGGGTCCACTTTTGGCATTTGCTTCATATACCAATGCAAAGTATTGCCTTGTGAACCTGACGGTTATTAGATTTATGGTCTGGCTAAAGTCCACACCTGTATTATGCTCATCGGATAACACTTAAAGGCTTTTCTACCTCACAGTACAACAAGAACAAAATGTCCAAAGTATTAAACTCAAAATAAGTGAAATATACAGTCATGGACTGTTAATAAGCAGAGTAGAACATATCATGGTGAGCCATTATTATTCTGCTCCATCAGTCTGTAATGGGCTGTGGCCTCCTCTCACAGAGGCCGCAAACTAGCTTCTTCAAGCAACACAATTCCAGTCTGATTCTTCATGGTCATCTCAGAGCTCCCCCGCCCTGATCAGTCACTGTATGGTTTCTTTGGGGTCTGCCCATCTCCAGTTCCTTTCTCCTTCATGCTGTACAGGGGATCAACCAGTTTGTTGTGAACATGCATTAAACCTGTAAACATGAGAGCATAGGCATTAATCCATGGATATATGTAAAGGGGTCTACAATCTCACTTTATTAAAATGGCAGCCATAGCTTTATTCAGCCCTTAAAATGAAATTTACCACCAGGATGAAGGATTGTAAACCAAGCACACTGACATACTGGTGTGTGCCCCCTATGGCAGGATCTGCTCTTCTTTAAGCTTCTTATTCCCTGGTTTAAGATTATGCAAATGATCCTGAGGGGCTTAAGGCTCCATAGGTTTAAATGGCACATGGAGCCCCTCGGGCTCATTTGCATAATTGATAAAGCCTTTTATTCTTAAAAACAAAGGCATAGGATGCTTAAAAAAAAAGAGCAGACCCTGCCAGAGGGGGCACACTCCAGAACATCAGTGTGCTTGCTTTACAATCCTTCCTCTGAGTGATAGATGTCCTTTAATAGGGATTACACTTAGGTATGTTGGTTATTTGTTAGTGCCTCATATGTTGTCCAAGACATAAAGTTATTATATTGTATATAAACAAGCACCTTGCTGCACAAGAGTTGTGCCCCTTTCTCCAACGTTTTTATCATTATTTAAGTTATAAAGAGCCATTATTCCATGGTGTTGTAAATGAGTAGGGGTTCACATACATTATGACAAGAACAAATGCAAGTACAGAAACTACAGGGATCAGGAGACACGTGCAAGGAGGACCCTGCCCGTGAGGGCTCCCAATCTATATGGGATGGTAGATGGAGGCACGAGATGAAGGCTCCCAATCTATATGGGAGGGAAGATGGAGATACGAGATGAGGAAACAGAGCATTGAAGTTATTGTGTGTTGTAGGCGATCCTGAACAGGTGGGTTTTCAGACTGCATTTCAAGGATTGGAAGGTGGGGGGCAATCTGACCCCTTCATCCTCATAGACTGGGAAGTATGCAAATACGTTTTCAAAGATGTTAAATGGAAAACAATGCCTCCAATGTTACCCTGAAAGGCAGCCCCCTTAACACTAAGCATGACCTACAAGAAGTCTTATGACATGATGCAGGATTAAGCCAAACCAGTATATCTATTCCAGAAGGAGCCGACTCCCAACTGTAGACAGCAATGTTTCGACTTAGTTGGGTCTCCTCAGTACAGCTAGGGAACTGGATTGGCTGTGTGAGAGGCTATTGACTAGGATCAGACAGTAGGTGTTCTCCTTATGGAGAGATCGCCAATTAAGGCCACCTTAAAGGAATGTGGAGACTTAAAGCCATACATGCTCCACTAGGGAATTCTGGGAAGATCCTTAGACTGTAAGCTTTTGTGAGCAGGACCCTCGCTCCTATTGTTTCATATGACTGTTTGTACTCTGTAATGTCATATTATGTTAGTATATGTTCCCCATAATCTGTAAAGCGCTACGGAATGATGGCGCTATATAAAGATTATTATTAATACAGTGAAACTTTTTACGCATGGGACGGTATTGGCCGATTAGTTCTGAGATATATGGAGGGGACAGACTGTTGTCACCTAAACAAGTCCCATCAGGCACTGGCACCACCACTCCTGATCAGTGTGGGGTCTGGTTGTGAGACACCTGCCAATTGGATACAGAAGGCGAAAAACTCAAACTTATGACTAAACTGTGAAGAATTGCTGGATAGAACATTACTATCGCAATCCAAAGATAAAGATTCAGAACATAATGGGGCTCATTTACCAAGGGTCCTATGGTGCACTCTCTTCATGGCTAAAACGGCTGCCACAGGTATTTAAGAAGTGTCTGCGCTACAATTGTGTCGCTCGTGATCCTTTTATAGCGCAGCTGCACTGGCCTCCATGCGACACAAATTAGGGGGCATGCCGTCAGATGGTCTGACTGATTTGGACCGAGAGCCATTTTTAACTTTCAAATTGTGTCGCACACCTTACGTTAAAGGTGCACCCCAAAAAAAGATGGTGAACTCTGTCGGACCTGTCAGGCGCATGATCTTAGAAAATCACTGCACCCAGCATTATAGACGGGCAATGCACTTTTAGTGAACTCAAGTGACCTTGTAAGTAAATGTGCCCCACTGTGTGTTTAAGTTGTGATTTGCATTCCTCCAGGGCTATTGCACAACCCAATAAGGCAGGTATTTATAGAGCTGAGGATATTTGAAAGTAAAATCCATTCTGCAGGTACAGTTGTACAGCAGCCGTGCCATATTCTATTCTGCGTACACCATCATGAATTATTCAGCTTCTTATCAGATCAAAATAGAAGCAGAATTGTGTTGCACTGCAAGTCATGGGTGGAAGTGCTGACACTTATTGTTGGGATATATCCTTGTCCAGTGAAGGGAGAGTAAGCCCTGAAGAGCACATACAGGCAGAGATGGCTGCCATCCAGCTGACAGGGGCTTGTGGAAATCCATAAATGGTTACTGACAACATGGCCTTTCCCCAGCAGCACACTATTGGGCTCTGTACATGAAAAATTGACCATGCACTAGACGGATTTCACGAACCACAGTGCTGGGGATGGGACACTCTGCATTCAAGTGATAGAAGGAGTCCCTAATTCTCTGCAAGACAGCAGTGCCAAACTGTAACAGAGTACAGTCAGACAGATTTATCAGTTATGCTTCACTTAAGTTGCCAAAAAAGTCTCCACTTCCAGGGTCACATCAAAATAAACCATAAATGTGTGTAGTGTAAGACCCCTTACAAGCTAGTGAGGGTGATGCACCCAACTTGCACCTTGTGCTGGAACGTCCAGCCTGAACGCTGACATCCATGCAGAGTTCCAGTTGTCGGCGTTCGGGCCAGACATTCCAGCCAGCACATGCCCGAGTTGGATGCATCACACTCAATAGTGTGCAAGGGGCCTTCACATCATTTGGATTGAGTCCTCAGCCTCCTCCACCCCCCGCCCCTTTTTCGAATCATATACCCCCTTGGTCAGTGTCCTTTTCTACTCTCCCATTAGCAGTGCCTCCTCCTTCCCCTTCAATTTTACTTCTCCCAGACCCAAAAGCTTTAGGTCATAGGTTTTAGAGAAGACCCCTCCTGGAATGGCAAACACTCAAATATAGTTCTCAGCATTTTATAATCTGCTCTGTCCATAAAATGGCGTCTGCCGGGGAATCACACAACACTCTTGGCCTGAGCTGTGCACGTCCACGATTCCCCTGTAGACGCTATACTATATTTCTTGGCAGCACAGGGAAGGTGAGCACTTCTGTCCCTGCAGTAAGAAACCCACCCATGTATAGAAAAGAGGACATGCAGCCATATGTAATGAATGTGTGGGAACATGGAGTGTAGATGCAGGCATGTCCACCTCTCCATACACGGGTGGGTTACTCACTGCACGGGCAAAAGTGCTCACTGTATAATATAGCGTCTAAGGGGGAATCATGAACACGCACAGCTTATGGCACTGGGACATTAGGAGGCCTTATTACAATATTATGGGACTAGTTTTGAAATTTTGCTAATAAAGTGGCCACCTTTAAACACCAAATTCGGGAAGTTTTCAGTGCAGCAAAAGAATATTTAATTTTTATTTTTTAGTTAAACATCATAATGTAATAGTGGCAGCTGAAAATATACCTTTAAAATATTTGACAGTCTTTACTCGCAGTTCTAGTGTTGCATCCTCATCGCAAACAAACACTGTACTCGGGTGTTGCTGGAAGGCAGACACTGTCCACATGTGGTTGACCCCTTCTTCTATAGCCTTGTATAGGGCAAAGGCTTTATGGGCCCCAGTGATGAGTATCATTACCTATGGAAATAAAAAATAAATAAGATGACTGCACAGGATTATAGGCTGTATACACTATAGTAATATAGTATTTGAACAGGCTGTTCATGTTAGCGGCAGAATAAGGCAGAAAACTCAAAGATTGGAACTAGAACCAGGTAGGTTTTCCCAACACGTCCTACCCAAAAAAAAAAAAAAAAAATCACTGCCCACACAGATTTTATGGGAGAATGGAGAAAGAGGAAGCAAAATAAATGGAGACTGTACATGTCTCCACTAGGCTTTTTATCCTCCCCAATGGTGTTATCATGGGGATATGGAAATACAACAACATTTACTAGAACATCAACTGTTCAAGAAATCATTGATCAAGCAGATTATATTTTGACTTTCAAGAAGAATTCACATTACCTCTTTTGCATCCATTACTGTTCCCACGCCAACAGTCAGTGCCATGGTGGGTACTTTAGAGAGATTGTTGTCAAAAAAACGTGCATTTGCCAGTATAGTATCCATGGCCAAGGTCTTCACTCTTGTTCTGGATACCAAACTGGATCCTGGTTCATTAAAAGCTATGTGACCATCAGGGCCAATCCCTAAAAGTAGAGGTGTGACATGTTCAATGCTGAATAAAATGTAAATATGGTATAATCACTATATTGCAAGTCCTTTATTCCAAGAGTTGACTGAGAATAAGAAATAGCTGTCGGCTTTTCTGGTTCACCACAAAGTTTGAGAGGGAGTCTGTCAGATTTTGTGTTCCATTTGTTTGATCAATTCTCACACAATGCCACCATTTACTTTGCAATGTAATTTGCTGTCTGCACTCAATGTTAGCCCATTGTTTTACTTCAGCTCTTCAGTGGTTGCCTAGTCGAATGCTAGAGCCATCATTTTAGAACAAGAGGGGAAGGGTTGAGGTCCTCCAGTGCAGGACACTGCACAGACAGGGACCATACAAGGTACTTGCCATTGCATTGCGCAGCCGTAAATAACGATCATGATAGTTTTCTTACCTCCTACAAATAATTCTATTCCACCTGCAGCTTTAATTTTCTCTTCAAATAAATCACATTCGGCCTGAAGATCTGGAGCATTTCCGTCCAAGATGTGAGCGTTCTCAGGACTAATATCAATGTGCTTAAAAAAGTTATTCCACATAAAGGAGTGGTAGCTCTCTAGATGATCCCTGGGTAGTCCTAGGAGTCAAAGAAAATTCCATAATTTAGACTAGAATGAAGGGGCAGACTTTTATAAATATCTGTACTTTCGGGGTGCAAACAGGCAGAATGTTAGGCTTCTAAATACATCTGTCAACTTAATATGCTGCTCCTAAGCAAGAAAAGCTGGTCCTTACTTTAAATAACAAAAATGGCTCAATGAGCTATTTAGCCACTCAGAGACCTAAAAGAATACACTGGACACATTTTATGAGTCTAGTGTATTTATAAGGAGAGCACTCTCCAGACTTTCCAGTGGGTGTTACTGATGAAGGGAGAATAGAACGTGCATAAGTATCAGACTTGTGTCTAGCGTTCCTAGTAACCAAAACCCCAGGATGTTTTGTGTAGTTTTGCCAACTAGAAGTAAGAACCTGCGATTGTAATATGCACTCTCATAGGGCAGCACATTAAGCCACTAGATCCACTTTAACATGGGATTTGTAGTGCTGTGACAAACACACTCACAATAACCGAGATGGGAACTGACTCTACACTAGCTAACCCCCACCGATAGAAACCCATGGGGTATCTAGCGGTGTACACTCCAGCCTAACACGGTTTAGTCACATTATGATCTAAATAATATAATCCAAAGTTAATACACAAACTCTGATCTAAAAGTTACTTTGCAAGCTACAGAAAAGTATATTGTCCATGGCTACATAGCAGCAAGGTGTTCTGAAACATAACAATACATCAACTATTCTGGCAATGAATTGGTTATACGCTGTACTTTAGTACCAATTTATGAGGTCTTATTGCTTAGGACTATGGATTCTATGTGATGCAATATTTGTTTTTAGGTTATTAAGACCTGTAGAACGGGCAGCATGCTCCACTTATTAGCAAGACAATCTCCAGAAATAATAACAGAACAAAACCTCCCACATCCTGTTATACACTAGGTTCTTGATACCCATGAACTACTCTTAGGATGGCTTATGCAGACCACATTGGTTGGAGCCTGGAACCTGGCATTTCCAAATATCAGCTGCCGTCCTGGATACCACGGACGGAGCAGAAGCAGATGGCTCCATCCATGGTGTAATAGCTGCACAGTAACTTAGCTCAGAGTCAATGAATAAGAGTTGGGCTGCAGTATGCTGGGAATCTAAGGATGTGTCTCATATTCAAATAACCCACAAGATAGGGTATGACAAGAGGGGATGCGAGTAGACAGATCCCCACTGATCAAGCGACAAAGAAAAAAAAAAACTCAATAAATTAGAATATCAGCAAAAAGGATTATTTTTTCAGTAATTTTAAAAAAAAATGGAATCTCATATTAAATAGAGTCATTACAAACAGAGTGAACATTTTCAAGTGTTCATGTAGATGATTATGGCTTACAGCCAAAACCCAGTATCTCTAAAAATTAGAATAATTACCCCAAAGCACCGGCAAAGGCTTTCCAAGCCTTAGTCTGGTTCAGTAGGTGACAGTAGGGAAGACAGATGTCCAGAAGGCAGTCAGTGACACTCCACGAGGAGGGCAAGCCACAGAAGGTAATTGCTAAAGCAGCTGGCTGTTCAGTGTGCTGTAGCAAAGCATATTAATGGAAAGCGGAGTGGAAGGAAAAGTGTGGTAGAAAAAAGGTGCAGAAGTAACTGGGATAACCGCAGCCTTGATAGGATTGTAAAGAAAAGGCAGTTCAAGAATTTGAGGGAGATTTACAAAGAGTGGACATGGGCTGGGGTCAGTGCTTCAAGGCACCATACACACAGACGTGTCCAGTACATGGGCTACAAGTGACACATTCCATGTGTCAAGCTACTCCTGACCTATAGATGCCAGAAGCGTCTTACCTGGGACAAGGAGATCAAAGTATTCCCACTTTGGCAAATTAATGTTAATGATCGCATGATGAAAAATACAATTTTTCAATACACTTTTTGTATGAATTCCTCCTGGTTTTCTAGATCTCGGTTTGCTTGTTAGTATCGTAATAATCAAAACTGTGTGATATAAAGAGCCGCGCACCTGTGTGACCATAATCAGATTTCTGGCCACTGGAAATAAACATAGAGGCTTTCTATAGAAGGACAGCAAGCAGAGATCCAGAAAATTGTCAAGAATTGATACATAAAGTATATTGGAAATTTGTCTAACTTTTCATTATTCAAACAATATCAAGTACTTGTTGAAATTGGGATACCCCTTTAAAGGAAACCTACCACTTGTAGTGGCAGGTTTCTGATGGAAATACGCGCCTGTGTCTTAAAGTGACAGGCGCAATTTATTTAGCTGGTGGGCGATTCGGGCGTAATGGACGCCCGAATCGCCCACTTTAGAGTGGCGAATTTCGCCGCCCTTTACAGGGACCCGCATTCTGCCGCCTGAGGCGAGATTTTCATCTCGCCTCATGGCAGATGCGGCCCTGGTTACACCCACCAACCTCGGTACCAATCGCAGGTGCACCCATGTCCTGCTGTGTGGTGCCCCTTCTCCCCCCAGCCTGTACTCACCTCTCTTGGCTCCTGATGCGACTCGGTGCTCGTCCAGGCCGAACGCCGGTTTCCACGCTAGGCAGCGCTCCTGCTGTTTGGGCGCACGTGCCGACTCGTCATGATTTGAAGGGCCAGCATCCTCCTAATTGGCTTGTTTATCCGGCTTGCCTTTATAATCCGGCACCTCCATTCACTCTCGGCCAGATCTTCAAGTCACTCCCTGAAGTGAAAGCCCTCCTGTGTTTCCTAGTGTTCCAGCGTTCCCAGGTTTCCTCCGTGTGTCTGTACTCCAGTGTTCCTCCGAGTTCCCGGTCCCGTATTCCTGTGGCGGTCCTGTATTCCTGTGACGGTCCTGTATTCCTGTGACGGTCGAGGTCCTGCCATCCTGCCGAGGTCCTGCCATCCTATCGTCTGTTCCTGTGTCCAGCTCCGGTGATCCGTTCCTGTGGTTCCTGTTGACTGCTTCCCTACTTTTGCTGCCCCGCCGCAGCAAGACCATCCCTTTGCGGCAGGCTCTGGCGAAGACCAGGACCCAATTAGACTCCAGTCCCGGGTTGCGGCTAGTACCATCATACCCCGTGGTGGTCCAGGGAGTCCACAGACTTTAGCCCCCAAGAGACTCTCCCACACCCCCCTGTGTGACATCAGCGCATTCTCCGTCACACAATGGACAGAGCATAACACCTCTATAAATATAAATCATTACTTGGCGAACATAAAAAAGGGAAAGAAAATTCATAAAAATAATTTTTACTCCTAATAAAAGAGAATTAACCAAAAGAGACAAATAATACAACAATGGTGTTTCTCTCCAGATCTCGGGCAGTTTTACCTACATCTACTCGTAAACACATGGAGGTAATCACATGAATGTCCTGCAGATTGTGTTTCTGAAATACCGAGAAATTAGCAGAATGAAAAGTAATTGCAGTCACTGCTGTGCCGAGCCATACATTACTAGTATGCTGTATAATATAAAAACTCGGCATTGTCTGGCTCCAGCAGCGCTATATCCAAAGTGACATCTCCGAAACAGTGAGTGATAATGAAAACACAATTTGACAGTGTTTTATTCTGATTAGGTAGATTTCAAGAGCTTTACAAAAGACCCTGATTCATATCTCACCATGATAGATGAGGATGATACCTCAGCATAATAATGCAGAAAGAACCAAAACAAACAAACCGCAGTACGGTGATGAGCCGCAGCGAGTGTGACACCCGTATAACACATGCCACTTAGTAATTACTATTTCATGTCTTACCGCTTCTCATTTCAACATGTCTTGTCGCTGAAAAATAAATTTAAAACAGAAAACTATTTTTAGAAAGTTATTCAAGAAGAAGCCTTGTGTTCATGCCGGTGCACTACTCATTATCATCGCCTCTGTCTCGAGCATTCACGCTGAACACAACTAGACTCGCAGCTCTGGCGCATGTGTAGTGAGGCTGAGGTGTACATTCTACTTACCATTGACCCGGGGTTCAGTAATGGATTAGAATATAGGTGGTTTGGGCAGTAATCCAGGGCCCAAGACTTCTAGGGGGCCCATGGCGATCCAAACCCCCATTCGATACTTACACTTCTTCGGTATTAGAATCCGTCTCTGACAGCCTGTAATACAGATCAATGAATGACAGCTCTGGGATCCTTAAGAAGGCTACCAGCTGTCATGGCAACAAATCGGCACCCTCCGATGATGTGACGAAGGGCGTCAAGATGGTAGCGCCCATTGGAAGCACTGTTAAAACAAGTGTAACAGGTGTAACAGGTTACCTGTCACAATCTGTTCCAGCACTAACTGCTGCAGTTACTGCCTGGTGTCAGCTGTATAATACAGCAGACACCAGCTGGGTATGGAAAGGGCTCGGTTGCACATAGCTTTTCTATTACCTAATGTCATGCACATATGGGTCCAGAAGAAACTATCAACCTTGCGAGTAGCATTTATCAAGCCCTCAAAATGATACCATTTAATTTTATGGCTCAAGAAGATCTCTGCAGTTAAGGAAGATAAAATGGACTTGTTTCTTAAAACCTGGCAACCATGGATGGACTACATCAAACTGGCGACTTCGTAGGTCGCCCTGAGGCCTTGACTTCTTCATTAGGTAAATAATGTCTATAATGAATCTGGGACCTTGGGTTCTGCTTTTGCCCCCTTGAGCATTGTCCCCTATGCCCTTTCTGCTCCCCTAATAAAGTTCTTCTTCTGTAGGAGCTGGAAATCTATTTCACAGCTCCAATTCAAGTCAAAAAGAACTAAGCTGCAGTTCCCTGGCTCAGCCTTTGTTGAGAGGACGAAGACTTCTTCTTACACTAATATCCACTTTATAGGTTCCAGGAATCGGAGACAGCCATAAATATGATAGGGTACAAGGTCCAGCTACAGGACCCCCACAATCACATAAAATACCCATGGCCCACCTATTGTGGCTTTTCATTTTGAAAAGTGCCTTTGATTCTTAATTCCATTAAAAGTGTAAAGTCAATAGATAGGAGATGTCGAAAATAGTTTATTTTGATAAGTTCAGACCATATTACAGAAAGTTCTGTGTCATGGTGCCACATTATGAAATACGAAGAGGTTAATTTTTGAAGGAAAACATCAAGAACCTGGTAAGCTATGGGGATCCTGTGAGGCTCCGCTCTGCTTCTTATCTTGACAACACAGAACAGTGGAGATTGTCCTCGTGCCGGCATTGATCTGCTGCCCTGCTCACGCAATGTGCCAGTAACTGATATCACTTTTGGACCTACAATGCGTTATTCCTATATGCCAGCGATTTCAGTGGAGCCAGCCTTCAGGTCATTTATTATAATAGGAGGGGTAATGTACACATAGAAAACAATGACATTTGTAGAAGAAACATTTTCAACCCATAGAGTAAAAGGAGGCCCATGCCAGGTCTAGGCCTGAGCCAAGATTTCCTGAAATTTGTTTCAAAAGAAATAATTTTGGTAAAGTTTTGAAAAAAAAAGTAATCCATAGTAGATTATATCACAGACTTAAAGCCTACTAACGTCTAGGGATGAGCAAAACCAATCAGGTTCTGGTTGAACGGGTTTGGTCCCCACCGGAACTTAAATTAATTTCAATACTGCCTTGCGTCTGTGTGCCACCAGCATTTTAAGGGTTAAGACCAGCTAAATCATGCCAACATCAATTGCTGATGTTACCGGCAGAGCTGAGCTTGAATGCCGATTCTAAACCCGAACTTCAGGCTGAAGTCTTAGTCCGGGAACCCAAGTCCACAGTGTCAGCACGGATCTGTACATTGCAGTTTGGGTCTTGACCCAGACCAGGAACCTGGGTAACCGTGGTAGGAGATGCAAATACCCGTAAAGAGGAGACGGAGGAGAGGACCAGTGCTCAGTGCGCCCGATAACTCGTTGGAAGCTGGTGAAAGTTTTAATGTTTTATTATGGATTTGCGACGCGTTTCAAATCCGGGCCGGAGCTTTCATCAGGCATAACCCAATATTGTTTAGCTTTGGGTCACTATACAAGATTAAATCCTAAAGTTTCATCATGCTTACAGAGATAAGGAGGATTTGAAGATGTGCATGTGGAAAGTCCAGGACTAGTGTCACAAGGGGAATTATCGGTGCCCCTGGTTTAGGGGCCTGTCTGCAAGTGTGATTGATGCCAGAGGCAGATTAAGACTCCCATGGACCATGGGTTGCTTTAAAATTGTTGGACCCTCATAAGTCCATATTTTTTTAAAGGTTTGTCATTTGCTACGTACGGCACCAGAACCAAGAGTTCCTTATGTAAGCTTTCAATTCTGCTGTTTAAAGGGGTTGACCACTTTATTACCACTGTATTTTGTAATTTGTGCCTAAGTGTAGGAAGTAGGATATTAGGCAACTATCTATTAAAAGTTCCGATCCACTTTCTTGATATGTAAAGTGAAGCCTCTTGTCTTTTAAGGAAAAGTTGCCAACCCCTTAAAGGAAACCTACCACTTGTAGTGGCAGGTTTCTGATGGAAATACCGGGCACCAGCTCAGGGTGAGCTGGTGCCGGAGCTTATTTTTGTTAGTGTTTTAAACCGCGATACCGCGGTTTAAAACACTTTTTAAACTTTATAGCCGGCACAGGGAGGTACGCGCTCGGCGCTTACCATGCGCGGGCTCTCATCACTTCTATGTAGCCGCAAGCACGGTAAGCGCCGAGCCAGCTACTCCCTGTTGCCGGCTTATAAAGTTTAAAAAAGTGTTTCGCGGTATAAAACACTAACAAAAATAAGCTCCGGCACCAGCTCACCCTGAGCTGGTGCCCGGTATTTCCATCAGAAACCTGCCACTACAAGTGGTAGGTTTCCTTTAAGAACTGAACTGTGTTCAGTGTCCAAGGCGTTTACAGATGGAAGTACATTTCTTTTGGAAATCAAGGTCCCAGAGTCTGGAGGAAGAGTGGAGAGGCACAATCCAAGCTGCTTGAGGTCTAGTGTGAAGTTTCCACAATCAGTGATGGTTTGGAGAGCCATGCCATCTACTGGTGTAGGACCACTGTGTTTTATCAAGACCAAAGTCAGGGCATCCATCTACCAGAATATTTAAGAGCCCTTCACGCTTCCTCCTGCTGACAAGTTTTTTGGAGATGGAATTTTCCATCAGGATTTGGGACCTGTAAACACTGACAGAAGTACCAATACCTGGTTTAATAACCACAGTATCACTGCACATGATTGGCCTGGCCTTAACCCTATAGAGAATCTATTGGGTATTGTCATAAGGAAGATGACAGCCATCAAGTACAACAATGCAGACAGCTGAAGGCTTCTATGAGAGCAACCTGGGCTTCCATAACACCTCTGCAGTGCCATC
Organism: Engystomops pustulosus; assembly: GCA_019512145.1. Lineage (NCBI taxonomy): Eukaryota > Metazoa > Chordata > Amphibia > Anura > Leptodactylidae > Engystomops > Engystomops pustulosus. Next base: position 167,968,411 of record CM033644.1, read on the forward strand.
AGCTGATCCCTCCATGCTACAACACATTGGTGCAGTCACTTATGAAAAAGGAGCCCCGGCCAAGTATTCAGTGTAATTACTGTACACACTTTTCATTTGGCCAACATTTGTGTTGTTTTTTATACAGTTGGTCTTATATTATACTCACATTTTAGGAGATAATGGGGGAGATTTGTGTCCTGCAAGAAATTCCAATTATTCTTGCGAATATGCCACCATATGCCATATGGGCTAAATGTTCGCAGATTTTTAGGCAAAAGCCACACCAGGTCGGAGCTGGTGTCGTTTGATCCGCCTGAGCAGCACGACCGGCAGAAACATGATAATAGTACTTTATTGTCGCCATAGGGGAAATTTAGCATGCAACAACAGCTACACAATAAATAAAATTTTAAAAAAAATTATATATATATATATATCCACCATATGCCATATGGGCTAAATGTTCGCAGATTTTTAGGCAAAAACCACACCAGGTCGGAGCTGGTGTAGTTTGATCTGCCAGAGCAGCACGGCCGGCAGAAACATGATAATAGTACTTTATTGTCGCCATAGGGGAAATTTAGCATGCAACAACAGCTACACAATAAATAAAATTAAAAAAAAAAAAACAACTACACAATAAATAAAATTTTAAAAAAAATTATATATATATATATAT